>RJWM01000886.1:130190-181976 GCA_004363535.1 Dasyprocta punctata | reverse complement strand
AAAAAAAAAAAAAAAAAAAAAAAAAAAAAAAAAAAAAAAAAAAAAAAAAAAAAAAAAAAAAAAAAAAAAAAAAAAAAAAAAAAAAAAAAAAAAAAAAAAAAAAAAAAAAAAAAAAAAAAAAAAAAAAAAAAAAAAAAAAAAAAAAAAAAAAAAAAAAAAAAAAAAAAAAAAGCACTAGTAAGAATGTGAAATAAAAGGAAATCCTATACATTGTCAGCAAGAGTATAAAACTGGTATCGCCACTTTAGAAAATTGTTATTAAAAAGGTAAACATTCCTACCATACACCCCAGTATACCCATTCCTAAGACAGAAAAGAATATGTATGTCCAGTAGAAGTCATGTAAAAGTATTTTCAGAGAAGAACTCTTCATAGTAATAACTCAGGATGGGTAAGCAGCACAAAAGCCCATCAAAAATGAAATGGTTAAATACATTGTGGTGCATTCATAGAACAGAAAACTATATGATAGTGAAATGAGACACTGTAGCCACACACAAGAATTGAATTACTCTCACGACCATGATGACCGAATACTAGACATAAAGAGAGAATTAAAGAAAAGGAAAGAAAGAAAAAAGGAAGGGAAGAAAGGAAGGAAGGAAGGAAGAAGGAAGGAAGGAAGTCATTATATAATCACATTTACAAGACGTTCAAAACCACATTCAGGGAAGGATGGAATTTATGCTTTAGAAACCGAGATAGTGGTAACACTTGGGATGACACTTGATCCCTCAAAAGATGCATGAAAGAGGCTTTTGGGGTGTCATTATATTCTTTTCCTGGGGTGCTGGTGACATTGGTGTATTCACTTTGTTCCATTCATCAAGCAGCATACTAACAGTTTATGTATCTTTTGAATGTTTTACTGAAATAAGTCATAAGTTTAAAATTCTGTCTGTATTCATAGGAATCTATCCATAGTAAATGTTAAAGGAGAAGAATGCTGAGTAGAGTTAGTATTGTGGTCCTAAGAATGGGAGAAAGAGAAAGGGAAAGTTAGAGAAATGTGTAGGCAGCTGACTAGAATATAGTAATACCAAGAGTTAGTAGCAATTCTCTCTGAGCGTCATGCCTCTAATTTTCTAAAGGTCAAGTCTGTACTTTTTCTGCATTTTCTGGATTTTTAAAGTGAATATAGCTTCATTGTAATAAAATATAAATATTACGTTCCTTCTAGCATTTACACAATAAAAGTTAATCAGATTTATCAATATACAGGTTTTACATTTTAGGCAAAAGAAACAGGTATAAGCAATAACCTTCAATGACCTAGAAAATTGAAATATTAACTTGAAATAAAGTATATCTTACATAAACTATATTACTAAGAAGCTGTAAAATAAACTTGGATAAGTGTGGCCAACAAATGACTGTGTCTTCAATATCAGGAATTTCTTCTTGCTTTAGAAGTATTTGAAAAACTGTCTCATTTTGCCCATAAATTTCTCACGTATCAGTGGTTCATCTACTAAGTGGGTATTTTAAATACTTCAGCAGTAGTCCAGTGAAATACATTCTAATGAAATAAATCATAGGATAGTCTAGCTTTCTTCTAACACCAGAAATAAACAAAAGAATAAATGTTTCTTCATTCTCTCCTTTCTGCTCCTCTCTGCTCATCAACTCTACTTCTCTGGCCCTTTGTTCTTCCTCCTTGTAGGACTGCTTTGTAGCGTCCTCATGGATCCTCTTTTTTTCTCTTACGCTTGGTCCTGAGGATGCTGGTAGGGCTGAAAGGATTAAACTTTGCCTGGTATCCTTGAAATACAAGCTGAAGTGGAGGCCTCTGTTACAGTTGAGAGATTTACCCCTGTTCTCTCTAAAACTGGAAATGCAAAAAGAGAAGAGAAAGTGAGTGATTATCTGTTTCTTGTTCACTCTCTGGGCTTCAATACCTCCCCCTCAGTTCCCCAACCCAGGCCTAAATGTAGGTCAAAATAAAGGAAGCCACCAACACCATGATGCTAACTGGTTCACACTGACCACTTCATTTCACATGTTCACTTGGTAGATCACAGAGCACTAAGGGAGAGGAGAGTGGTGATACAATATCCAAGAGTCCTGCTAGGGATGGAGGACCAGCAAGCTCTTAGGGGAAAAAAAACTCCAGATGATGGAATAGAATTTGCATTAGACAGTGGCTTTTCTCACCTGTAGTCACAGAAAGAGCAAAGCAGATGCTGTGCATGTCAGTTACAGAAGGATAACAAAGCAATGCACAAATGAATTGCTGTTTAAGTCATTTGAAACCCCACTTATTATGATAAATGCTTTAGGGACTTTCAGAACAAATCGTATATTTAAAGGGGGTACGCAAACTTGAAAATGAATAGATATCCCAGAAATTTCCCCAACAGAACGTCTGAAACCTGCATCTAGACATTCCATTTCATAAGGATGAAGAAAGTGGGATAGGGCATTGAGGTGCTTTCCATTGGGCCTGTCAGAATAGAGCAGAAAGGTCACCGGCCCCCAATCTGCAGCAGCTGAAATCCCCTTGCGAAGTACCGTGATGTGAGGCTGAAAGACTCTGATCACCCAGGATGAGTCTTCAGGTCTGAGCGGGGAGGTTGGTGGGCAAAAGAACTGAGAGAAGCTGCTTTCCTAGCCCTCCTGGTACACCAGCCCCCCAGAACAGAAACAGCAGAGGAGGCTCTCTGTGGCAGCTGCTGCAAACTCATGGTGGGGTGAGAAGACGACCTGAGGGTGCCAACTGGGTTTCACTATTCTATGTGAGGAGGATTTGGGGTGAAGCAGAGAACAAAATGACTTGATAAGAAAACCAGAAAGGCAGATGAAAGACATAAGATAGAAGAGGAGATGCTAATTATAGAAATGTGAGTGTTGGCAGTTGAGAGATAGGCATTAGGGGGAAAAACACAGAAAAGAAAATGGGTAGTATGGAGAGGAAGAAGGAAACCTGCCTTAGGAGGACCAAAGCCCATTTCAGCCTGAGGCCTGTGTGTGAAACAAATCCATACATTGTCTATGTTCGAGAGTTGTAGTGTGGGTGCCCTTTATTAGATTGGATTGGGGGTGGGGTTCTTTTTAAACAACTGAACCACAAATGACCCAAAAGATTTAACTGTTTAATATGAAAAACTGAACATATAATGAAAAGATAAACAGTATATAATAATGATCTTAGACTGTGATCCAACAATTTTCAAATCCTGGCCAAACTCACCACATCCAACCTCCATCCATTTCCCTCTTCTCATATTAGTTTTTTTTTTTTTTCACTGCACCTAAATATATTCTCGTATCACTTTAAAGCACATTTCAGATATTGCATCATTCCATCCATAAATATTATAGTATATGTCTCTAAAAGATAAGGATTCCTTCTACATTTTAAAAACATAACTAAAATATCTTTTATACTTTACAAATGATTTCCACTATCATCAAATAGCAGGGTATATTTTGAAGGCATTTCTACATTAAAGACTTCTCTTCCATTACTATACCCAGAAGTGTTGGTGTATTCTAGAAGAGATTAGAAGAATGAGAACAATTTTTACTAAGAAAAGGTACCAGTTAATAAAACTATATTAGGAACCCTGGAAATGGCACAGACCCAGCAAGAGACTGTACTCTATGGTTAACCATTGCTATGTAGTGGAAGACAAGCATCTTATAAGACTTTACATTTGGCTCTAAACAAAGTACACATCAAAGAGCCAATATTTGAACTGCTCTCATTGAAAGCAGAGAATTAGGGCAACTGAGTAATAAGGAAAAGGCTCTGTTTTGTGTACTCCACCAATCTATTGTTCTAATATCTTGTGTGTACCTAACACGTTTTAAAAACAGACATTAAAGAGTGAGATTTACAGATACTAAAATGTTTAAAACACTACTTGGCCATAGGCAGCACCACTGATCACTGGTTCTCCGCTAAAGCAGCATGGCCAGGGTAGGCAGAGTGACACTCCAATGCAAGGGCTGCCTCCAAATTCTGTGCAAAGACAGAAAATGGCCCAGAAGCAAGGTGCTAGGCTCAGTTCAGAAACCAGAAGTATGAGTCTAATGCCCAGGGTGTGCACGTGCACACACACGGGGTCCATTTATGGGACAGGACGAGGCAGGTGGATGTGAAAAGAGATGAAGACAAGTTGATTTCATTTCCTCTACCAGTGATAATCAGATTTGTGAGTTAGAGAAATATGACCAAAGAGAATGCGGTGGGAGGGACACAGAAACAAAAGAATGAGATTTAAAAGCATAGATAGTGGCTGGAGATGTTGCTCAGTGGTACAATGCATGTTTAGAGCTCACCCGATCCTCGATTCAACCTCCAGCAGCAACATCCCTAGTAACGACAATAAAAAAAGACAATAATAACAGTTCTCATATTTTTCCTGCATTCTAATAGATCATCTTGGGCTCTTCATTTTGGAGACCACAGTGCTAAAAGAACGGGTGACAGAGAAATCAGATTTGACAGATTGGAAAAGAGCCTGGGATATATTTGCAAAGGATAGTTGAGATCAGTGGTCTCAACTAGGCTGTATATCAAGAATCAGTCTGGGAGATTTTATGAAATGTGAACACCCATGCCCCAACCCATACCAATCAAGTCAGTATTCTGAGTCTGTGCATTGGTAATTTTTTAAAGTTTCCCAAATAATTCTAGTACATATGCAGGATTGAAAAATCACTGTTAGAAGTGTTCAAAAACTCAGTTGCTTAATGTAATAATATTAGTTCTAACTTAAAATTAGCAGCAAAGTATTATACTAGTAAGAGTAGGGGGAAGTGTTTCACTATTTAATAAAGAATGCAGAGAACTGAGAGGAAAAAGCAAGCAGAGAAATTTTAAAGTAAAATCATATCTAATGAAAGCAAGATCCCTCAGTACAAAATCATTTTCATTTCCATACTTCAGGTTCTAACTTACTACATTTTAAAGTGATCTAAAATTTTAACAGTCTTATTTTTATTCGACCAAAAGTATGTATCTTATAGGATTATTAAAATTATCTAATGACTATTTCATATTACAATTATGGTTATTTCATACATCAAAATAATCCTACTTGATTTTTTTTCTTTTTAATCAAGTTTATCTTTCAATGGGGAGGGGTTAGCTTAAAAAATAAAAACACATTTTCTACGTGTGAGGAACTGACTTCATCAAATTATCCTGGAGGGAAAAGCAAGTACAAAAATGTGAACTACATGCAGCTGGAAAGCAAAATTTTACACAATGAATGACACACTAAATCCTGCAGGGAAATGTGCACCACAATACATTATTTCCTGTGGCTTCCTGCCTGAGGAACACTGAAGAGCAGTAAAAATTTTTCCAGAAATGATTTCCTCAGTTGTCTCATTGATGGATTTAGCATAGATATTTGGTCAAAATATGGAATCACTGTCAATCCAAATATGAATATTTATAAATGATTACATGTCTAATCATAAGTTCCTAAAATAAAAATTAAAAGAAACTTGAATTACATTCCATTTTATCACAAGCCTGGAAAGCTGAAAACACTGTGGCAAAGTCATCAATTCAGTCATCTAAGTGAAAAACCTATAAAATCACAGCCATCTTCAGCCACATCTTCAAATTTCACCATTTTACTTGTTCCACAAAAGTTATATTGGCACTATCTTTTGTCCTGGAACAAAGGTAATTGTCTTCTAGAGGATACTTAAGATAAAACGGGCAATCTAAGTTTTATTTTATGATGTTTAAAGACAATGAAACAAGCTGTTCTATAAATAGCCTTTATAATAAATCCTGAGAAGTCATGAGGACTTCAGGGTGGTAGCACACACCTACTGCAGATGGCACTGTGCCATAGCTTGGTCACAGGGAGTATCTATTAAACTGGGAATAGGTTGTCACAATAGATTCATGCTTAGGACAGATACTTAGTATATTTCAATGGTTTTATATTGTACTTTATATGTTAATTGATTTATTTTTACTTAGCGTCCCTCTTTGGCATACTTAATTCTGTAATTCAAGATTTTTAATCTCTTACCTGGATAACTCCTTAACTAGTCTCTCCCCTCACTCCAGTCCCAGAGTTGGTCTTTCTAGCTTTTGTGTTAACTTATCTTTTTATGTCCTTTATTGTCATTCTTATTACCATTGTCTCTGTTCAAATCTGGGTTCTATCTCTCCACTATCACTCCTAAATAGAAAGTGAACCCTTCCAAGGTAGCTACTCTGTCGGTCATCTTGATGTCTCTCGAGACAATCAGATGTTAATGAAATAATTGATAAATTCAGTTAATAAATTATTAAAAGAAGTTTTGTTACCATTTGAAGAGAGAAAATGAAATACTACTTAGCAGGAATTTAATGCTCTTTCATCTAGATCAAAGATGAGTAATCTATTTTACTGTGAGCTGATTATAGAAAATTAAAAATACCTTATTATATTTTTTAAAATATATAAAATGAAAATCCCTTTATAGAATGAAAGAATTTCAATGTGACAATAAATACTTTCTCTTGTAGGCAACAAACTGTTAACACTGAAGCAGGTTTGAAAAGTAGCAACATAGATATGGTTTTCTGATCTTTATTCTGCAATTCATTTTGGGCAACATCACAAAAGCTGGGAAGTGACCAACTGGTTCTTGAAACCACATCTTGGCATTTCAGCTAGAGGACCCCAGGACCGCATGGTCCTTGTTCCTTAGGGAGGCCTTTCGGCAACAACTGACTTTATCATCCACTCTCAGCAAGAACCTCATAGCCTTTCTACCTGAGTAGATTCTTCCTTCCTCTTTCCCCATTCTTGTGAGTCAGGTGCTAGAGCTAATACTTTGCAAAGCAAAAAATAAAAGGAAGGAAAAAGAAAAAAATAAAAGTTGCTCTTGAGCAGCACCATGTAAATACCACCCTAAGGGAAATGCCTGTATAAATCAACATTTGTTTACAAACTATGATTCACAGAGTCTTGAGGGGTTATGTAGCAATTTGGGAGTCAGGTTGGATGGGGGATGTTTTCACTATTCCATCATCTACAGGCCTTGACCATTTCTGAAGTCTTCTCACAGTACTAGGCCACATGTGACATATAAACACTCAAGCTGTCTCTACAGGACATCAAAAGAGCTATAAAATTTGACCAAACCAGTTATTTTTAAAGCATAACCATCTCTGGACAGGAAAACTGGTTGTTTTGTAACATATAAAAGAGAAAATAAGTCATTATTTAAATTCTCTTCATGATTATGATGGAGTTGAATAGACATCACCATCACAAGATCTAAATGATTCCTACTCTGAACCTGAGAGGAGATTACCAACTAACAGGTTCCCATCTCAAAAGGCAGGAACTGATATATTCTGAGCACCTTTCAAGTGCTCTATAAACGTAATTTCATTTATCACTCATTGCTAAGAGGTAGATATCACGTAGCCCCATTTTACTGGTGAGGAAGCCAAAATTCAGAGAAGTTAGGTAACCAATTTAATAGCACATAAATGGCAAATGATTGTGCTGTGAGTCTACAAATGCAATGTTCTGTCCCTCACGCTACACCTCTGCCAGAGGCCCACAGAGTCATGAGGAACTATGCTGAGCCAGGGCAATACACACAAGCCTCACTGCATAAGTGCACATCAGCCATGCCACACGGCTGAGTGTGCGTTTGTAGACCCACACAGCTCCGGGAAAGGAAATGCCTCATCTGCTTAGAAATTCCTATAGACCAATCCCTACCAGAACACAGTATCAAACCAAAATTTTGACTTCACAATACAATAAGTAGTTGTCATCACCATGAGAAAACGCAGGTCTCCCCGTATTTGCATATTATAGATCACACCTTAACTATATTTTTATGTAGCTAAATAATTTGAATTCTTTGTTTATTTCAAGCAAAGCTGTATAGACACATAGTTTAAAGAATTCAATTTACAAGAATTATTGTGAAAAATAGCAGTTTCCTTTTTTCCTCCACTAAAGCCAACCACATTCAAGTTATAGCAATTCTGTTTTTGTTTAGTTGGTTGGTTGGTACTTTGATATTTATTTCCATAATTATTTTATGCTATTTTTACTTATGGTGCTAATTTGACTTTTCTAGTATAGGTATTTTCCATGAATTCTCGCTATGGAATGAAAGTACATAGCTGTCTTTTATTATTTTCTCCTTCCCCATACTACACATCTGCCCTTCATTTCTTTGCCTACTCAACATCACTATATCAAAATTCTCCCAGGGATATAGCTCAGCAGCACAGTGCCTGCCTGGCAAACACAAGGTCATGACTTCAATTCCCAGTATTTAAAAAAACATTTTTTTAGTTAGATTAATTCTTAACATTATATTATTGTAAGCATAAAAATGCTGTTTATACCTAAATTTTGTTGTACAAATACTGTAATTCTTCTTTTCCTTTTGGCTTAAATTTATGTTTTCCTAGAGTCAGTTTTTGTGTATTTTGCTAGTTTATGAACTCTCATTAATTTAACCCCAAACTCTCCATTAACCTTTTTCTTAAAATAGTCAAATTTTCATTTTCATCTTCTTGAAAAAAATCTTTATCCATACTTTATAACATGTATCATCTAGACAGACGAGCTCCATCACAGGGACACACTTGTCTTGCAGGAACTCCCTTCCGTATGTGCTAGAAAACCAACTGCCTGTCTCTTGTATCCATTGTCTTCTTCTGTGTCACTTCATTCCCCCATTCTGGTGGAGTACATCCTCAAGTAGCTTCCAAGACTGAGTGTATAAAGCTAAAGCTTTTTTAGAACCTACTTGAATGAAATTCAACTTACCATCTATTTCCAACTTTCACTTATTTTCTAAATCATCTGAGTCTTTTACAACTTGTTACAACTCCTTAAACTAGTAGGTCCAAGACTCATCAGTATTCCAGAAATAGTCTGAATAATGTAATACAAGAATTAGCTTGCCAGTCCTGAATTTGGTAATTTCATACTATACATTCCTTCCTGCCAGTTGCATTATTATAATTACCATGTATTTGTGTTTCTTCCTATGTGTGCTCCTCTTTATAATTAACAACTCAATTTTTTCAAGGTTATTTTGAATTCCAGTCTTATATTCTAAAGTGCTACTCTTCAGTATTTGTTTGTTTGTTTGTTTGTTTTGAGACAGGCTGTCACTGTATGGTTCAGGCTGTCCTTGAGTTCATTAGGTAGCACAGACTGGCCTCTAAACTCACAATGATCCTCCTGCCTCAGCTTTCTGAGTGCTGAGATTAAAGGCATGTGCCACCATGCCTGGCTAATTACTATGTTTTAACCTCGGCCATACTGAGCATCATAAATACCACCCAAATTACTCATAAAGCACAAACTGCACTTCAAAACTCTCAGACTTGTTGCCTTCACTTCTAATGGCCTATTCAAAATTACTTCACTAAACAAGGGAAAATCTTGATACATACAACATAATTGCCTCTTCATAAAGGAAAAACTATCAAGATGTGACAAGTGTATATACCAATGCCTCACAACTATCTTTATTACATATTGCAAACATATAGTAATAAAATTATTTTTAATTTTAAAGAGAATAAAACTGAACAGAATAGAATCAATCAGAATAGAACAGTGAAAGTGATACAGGATCTCAGAACAAGATAATAGGAAATCTACAATGGCTACTATAATGTCTTCTATGTTTTCTTCAAAGTAGCTGTCCATACCATCAGACATAATAAAATCAAACAAAACAAGACAGAATAAAACCAAACCTAACCAAACAATAAAAACAAAACAGGAATTCAAAACAAGATAATAAGAAATTAACAATGGTTACCATCTTCCTGTTTTAGATGTTTCTTCCCCTATCACTTTCACAGGATCTGTTGCACATTTTCTTTTTTGGTTTTTTAAATTTTATTTTAAAGAGAACAAAACCAAACAAAATAAAGCAGAATAAAGCCAATCAAAACAAAACAGCAAAAGTGACACAGACCTCAAAACAGAATAATAGGAAACAACCATTGCTACAGTAACACCTCCTGTCATCTTCAAAATTGCTGCCCATACCATCAGATACAATAAAATCAAACAAAAAAAGAACAGAATAAAACCAGTCAAAACAAAACATTGTATAAAACAAAGCAGTAAAACAGAGCAAAACAAAATAGTGAGAATATTATTGGAATTCAGAAATGAGACCAAAGAAAATCCCCCATAGTTGCTATATGGCATATTGTTGTCCTCTAAATAGATGCTCACACTACCAACTTTAAGCGTGTAAAGTCAATCCAACAATATAACTATTAAGTTGTTTTTATACCTCAGTTGCCATCAACTGAGTCTGTGTTCCTCTGAATTAGTCAGTTGGTTACAGGGCAGCAGCGGGGGAAGGGGAGACAGCTTTTCTTGTCTCCTAGCTTGCACTCCATCTGGCTCATGAGAAGGGTGCATCTTGTTTCTCCTTCCAGCCCACAATTACCACTAGCACACAGGAAAGGCACTTTCTGTTTCTCCTCCCAGCCCACAGTTACTGCTGGCACATGGGAAAGGCACATCTTCTTTCTCCTCCTAGGCCACAGTCAATGCGGACTCACAAAGGTACTCCCTTTATTGTGCATTTCAAATCCCACTAACTCCTTCAGTTTCTTGTGCTAGGGAGATAACATGATGCTCACCCATATGAGTCCAAACCATTTCACCCATAAGCATGATCTCAAGCTGCATCCATTTACCCTACAAGAGACTCAAGAATATCCTTCTTTATAAGTGATAAGTTTATTTAAAAATAAAGAAAGAGAAATGGTTTTGTGGTTGAGTTTCAAGGTGCTGGAGTTCTGGGAGATTCATCCTGGTGTTTTTACAAGGGTGTTCAGCTTCTACTTTTCAAAGGCAATCACTTCCCTTACTTAAAAAAATTAGACTATACATAATTCTTTTTCTAGACCTGAAACATCTATCCTATTAATACTACAGTACGTAGCTGTAACAAAGAGCAAAGCATAGTGAAAGAATACTTGCTTAAAGGGTAAGAAGATCAATACAACTAATTATTATCTGTGACCCAATATTTCTTGGATCTACTAATGATCCAATAGTTAGTAATCCATCAAATATGTATTGAGCAGCTTCTGTGTGCCAGGTACTATACTAAGCACTGAGACTATAAAAAGAAAGTAGACTTAGTTCTAATGCTTGTCTAATGGGAAAATGGATACTGAACAAATAATAACAAATTGACCATAACTTCACCTCCACAAGCATGGACCAGGGAGAACCAGGAAGGAAGCTAAGCCTGTGAACCAGCCAGAGGGCAGGCTGGGGAGAAAAGAACAGTGCGCCCCATCCTCCTCCTGCTGTGAGCAACCAGCTGATTAGGAGGAACAGTACTGTTTGACTTTGCAGGCCTAAAGCTGGTAGTCTGAGTAACGATGGTACATTTCCTACTGTCTTATCACTGTTTCATTTTATTGTTCTGCTTTATTCCCTTTAAAATTAAGAAGAAGAAAAAAAAACACCTCCACAAGACTCAAGTTTCCTCATGTGTAAAACAAACAAAATAATAGTATCTCATAGGTTCAGATGAGATTACATAGTAGGGAAAAAACCTTTATAAGCTTCCTTTTTCCAAACTGACTATAAGCATCTCCTACTAGCTTTTGACTTTCCATGGCCACAGAGCATGCATTATTCATCTTTGTAACCTCAGCAAGTAGTGCACTGTTTGTCAAGTTAGCAGAAATTCAAACTGTGTCTGCTGAGAAGGCAAAAACTTTGAAAGAGTATAAAATCTTATTTTCACATGATTAAAACTCTTCTCATTTTCTTACTAAGATTATCCACCCATTCATGAACTTAGGAATTTTATGCTGCAAAAAAAAAAAGCATAAGGTAATACTGTAATTAAATATTTCCATTTAGCAGGTATTCATCATTAAAGTATATATCTTTGAGTAACTGAAGCATTATCATGTGTATATTTTCATCTCGGGATGCAGCTCAATGGACAAAAACTTGCCTAGCATGCATGAGGCCCTGGTTTCCATCCTTAGCACACTGAAAGAAAGAAACAACCAAAAAATGGTTTCATTTGCCCATTTCATATAGCAAGCCAATGTCCCTAAGATAGCTTCTGAGGATGAAGCATAACTTTTGGAGTGTTTGACAAAATTATTTGTGGTTTTAAAAATACCTTAGTAGGATACCCCAAATAAATAATTTATATTACATTCAAAATGAGATGTATTTTTTTAAAAAATTGCTATCAAAGTCTCTCACTACAGAAAAATTTTCTAACAATGCTAAAATACAGTCAAATAAATAAATGCATGAAAATGCCAATGGACTTTTTTCTTGGCAAATCTACAGAATTCACAGACTTTAAGTCTTTGGAACACTAAAACGTGAATAGCAGACAATTTTTACATTATAAATTAATTGGTTTTTTGGTTTCTTTGTTTGCTTGTCTTGCTTTGTTTTTTTATTTTTGTTTTTGTTTTTGTTTTCTTCTAAAGGGCCTAAGAGATAAACTGTGATTTCTGTTTCATGGAACTGCAGAGTGGAAGAGCTGGAAAGGGTTCTAGGAATTGTGTAGTTCAACCCTCTCATTTTCAAGGCCCTAGAGAGATGAGATTGTAAAGCTGGGGCTAGAAGCAGTGTTCTCTTCTCTGGGACAGGAAGCAGCAACCATCTACAGAAAACATTGCCTGGTATCCTGGGAATTTGCTCGCCTGCTGTATGAAGATAGTCTGACCCTGGAGAGTCTAATTCCAAGACAGTTACACATACATTCCAGATAAAGATACATCTTCAACTGAATTGGAATAGAATGAAAGACTAACATTTCCTTTTTTTAAGAATAGAAAAATAAAATTTCTTTACCTAATATTATAAAATTCCTATTCCTTAATATAAGGGAATGGAATGTCTTCCAGTCAACCTTATCCCACCACAGCAGTAGTTCCCATCACGCTTGCCTAATTCGCTGGCACACTCCAAAACCCACACTGGTCCACTGCATATTTCACATGGCAAGCAGCCATCTCCTGCCCACCTGATTCCTTAATCAAAAACCTCACTGCCAGCTCCCTTTCTTCTCATATTCACCTATATGTGGCTCAACCCCTATATCCTCACCCTGCTTCCACCAGCCTGAGGTCTCAAAGCAAAACATAAAACCCTAAAAGGAGCTCCTCTTTACTTGTTTGGAAACATCTGATCTGATGCTGCACAGATTATGAACTGGAGTAATAGAGAAAATGTGGACCTGGGTAACACTCAGATTCACTCAAATGTGGTTCTGATTCTAAACTCTTGAGAAAATCCTCAATCTCTCTGAGGTTCAAGTTCTTCATCTCTAGACTGGAAATAATAATGCCTCTCCCATACAACTGTGGTAAAGAGCAAATGAAGACACACTGCCTGGCTCACTCCTCCTTTCAACCTATGCCTGTCACTCACTTTTCTCCCTTTTCTAGGAGCCCAGCCAAACATGATAGTATTGTTATTCACTATGCAATTCTCTCTAATTTCATGTACTATATACATACATATGTATATATTTGAAATTTTCTATTAAAGAAAATTAAAAACATGGTGGTACATTCCTGTAACCCTAGCACTTGGGAGGCTGAGGCCAAAGGACAGCAAGTTCAAAGCCAGCATAGTCTACACAGAGGTTCAAGCCCAGCCTAGACTACACAGCAAGATCCTATCTTTAAAAAAAAAAAAGAAAAAGAAAGGAAGAAAGAAGAAATAATTTAAAACAATCATTTTCTGATGCTAGAAATGTTTAATAAATAAAAATAGTATTTTGATCATAAAGATTTAGATATTTTGAGCAAATCAATAATTCAGAAGCTAGCTAGTATTACTTCATTGAAATTGAAATGTTTTACAAAATATTCAGTGTTGTGCTTGCTTCAGCAGCACATATACAAAATATTCAGTGTTGTTAAGAGGTTTTCTTCTAATGTGTAAACTATATGAAATTATATTAGTGAGAAGGTTAATCAGCTTACCTATTGTTGATGCAATATTATTTTGAATATGTATTTGAAAATTATTATTTCTTTAAAAACATTACCTATATCACTTTTCAGTTTATATAATTCATACTAACTCTGGGATTAATCATCTCCAAATTGGATATCTTTTCAAATTGTTGTCACATGTTGTTTGAACATTGATCAATAATTTATGAAATAATATTAAATTTGATACATTTAAGTAAAATTAATGAGTTCATGGTTCAGAATAAATATTTGATTATACTCTTTGGAAAGTACTATCCCCTACTTTTGAGGGAATATTTTGCCTTTTGTAATAAAATCTCATGGTTTTTCATTTAATCTACAAATATCACTTTTTAATCCATTATTTTGTGTATTTCTTGAGATCAATGTGGTTAAATACTTAGAACCAACTTACTTGGTCTCTCCAAATTTTAGTTTACCAAACTAGATAAATAATAGAACTTTACCACCTATAATCCCAGCACTTGGGAGGCTGAGGCAGAAGAATTGCTGCAAATTTGAGGCCTGCCTGGGCTACAAAATGACTTCAAGGCCAGCCTGAACTGCATAGCAAAAACCAGTCTCAAAAAGAAAAATAAATAAATAAATAAGTAGAACTTTACAATCGTAAAAATACCTTTCTTCTGAAGAGTTCATAATTTACTAAGTTACTCTATTATCAATTCTGAAGCAATTTTAGTAAAAGGCATCTATGAAATCTAGTTTACTAATCAAGAGTCAAAACTATTGGCCTGATGACTTGCCAAAGGTCACACAAACACAGATAATTATAAGGATCAAGCAATATGCATGGCAAAGTTTGACAACCATAAAGTGTTACCTATATGCTAGATATGACCAGACATATGAACAGATCTGTAATGAGCTTTTACAGTTATTACTACTATTTTTAATACTGTTGTCCCATGATTTTCTGGTCAGACAATATACACTTCCTCAAAAATATAATAATGTATAGTAAAGAATGATGAGTAGTTGAAAGGCATACAAAACTCCTTAGATAAGGCTGGGGATATAGCTCAGTGGTATAAGTGCCTGCCTGGCAAGCCCAAGGTCCTGAGTTCAATTCCCAGTATAAAAAAAAAGTCTCACCTTGGATATGCAGCATCATATAACTTGTATGACTATGAATAGTAACCCTACTATTGAAGTAACCTCCACAGCTCATTTATTTACTTTTTTAAAGAACCAAACAATTAAGCTTGGAATTCTAATCAAATTCTAACTTGGGGATTGATTTCAATACTTCTGAATCTCTACAGCTGCAATTCTACTTGGCTGAAGAATCATTGATAAATCTTGTACTTCACTTTAAGTACTTGATACAGCATATGATTTTATACAACAAAATTTGTGTATTACTCTTTGATTCTCAGAACTGTTTCAGAGTTTAATGAGCTGCTCCAAAGAGGTCTAAAGTCATCTAATGAAAGGTGTGTAGGACATGCCAAATACCATCGTTTCTATGAAAATTATCAACCAAATAGAAACATTAGGTATTCTATGCCAAAAACTATTGTTTTCACACTGATTCCTTTTGGTCATTAGTTGATTATTTTGAGTTCTCCTTAAGCTGAAACTATATCAGCCCCAAGAAAAAAATGTTTTCAAATTTGGCTTGCTTTATGTGGTGGTTCTATCTCTCATGTACCAAGCATAAATTCTGTGCCTTTGGGACTACAAATGCCTCAGGATGTAATGGAAAGTTAGTATCACATGGCAAGACATTTGTTCCTGTTGCAGAGAAAGGCCAGCACTGAAAGTCAAACCCTAATAAGAACAAGTACATAAATGAAAGCAGGCAAAATGAACAGATAAATAAAGTAAACCCCAAGGAGTTTACAACAGACATTAAAAAAAAAAACTAGGTATTCATTCATCTGTAGTGTTTAGTCTCTGTGAATTCAAATAAAACTTTTCCCCAATAGCTTATTATAGTGATATCTCTATAGACTTATATTTTAAAAGTAAATGGTGAGAACTTCTTACCCCTTTTTAGCATATTTACTGGATTTTTCTATGTAAAGGAAATGTTACTTAAACTAGGTACTATTCCAGATATTAAAAAGAGTTCAATTTTCCCTGAATCAAATATTATTAAACATGGCTAGTCATAAAGTAACATGTATTCTTCATCAAAATTTCAGTCTTCCTATAGGGTATTAAAGATGTTGTATTCTCAAAAACTTTTGTATATGATCCAATATATAGCTTGCATATTTTCTGAAATTTTTCTAAAGAGTGAAATGTTTTGATTAAAAGGAAAAGAAACCACTTTTGTCTAATTTAAATGACTTCTTTCCTCTGCAAGATACATTTTTAAACAAGTACTTATCTTTGCAGAGAACTTCTCAGTGTACAAATACTCCACAATACAGAGTATTTTAAAAATGACAAGTTCATGTATTTATACACTATTGAGACTCTAATATGTGGCAGGCTCTATTATAAGACTCTGGAGACACAAGACTGAACAAAACAAATGATATCCTTGCCCACCTAGAATAATGCACTCTATTATAGGAAGATAGACAACAAACAAAATAGGCGAGTAATATAGCATATTAGAAGATGGTAAGTGATACAGCAAAAGGGGAAAAAGGCAGGAACCAGTGATGGAAGGTAGAGGCTTGCTGATTTAAGTATGTAGTCAGGGAAAGCCCCACTGAAAAGCAAAGATGTCAAGGAGGTGAAGGAATTAGCCATGCAAATATCTAGGGAAATAAGCAGCAAGTACAGAAATTGCAAAAATCCTGAGGCAGACAAGAACTTGGTGATGTTGAATAGCAGTGAGATCACAGTGGCTGAAGCGGAGCAAACACAAAACAAGTCATACAGCATATTCTCAGGAGTTTGTCAAAGATGGGACACACTGGGTTTGAACAAAGTTGTGGGAATCAGGAAAATTTAAATAATTTGGTGTGTTATTCACTCAATCAGTCCTGGCAAGATATTGAAGGTACAGTTCGAAGGGGATTTTAAGGACAAACTAATGAAAAGAATCATTACAAAAATGTGGGCAGAGTTACGAGGCCCAGCAAGAAATACTGAGGCACCCGAAGACCAGTGCACTGGAACACAGTTATCACACTTGCATCTGAAGGAGACCAATGAGAGTTGGACCCATAGAAGGGGGTCTGATAGGAGGTATAGTTATAGAGGAATGCCAGAATCTCAGCCTAGCTAGAAGGAAGAGGGAGAGAAACACCCCCAAACTCTTCTTCTATAGCCCTCTGATCTCGTGCCAGCAGCTCTCAATGGCTAAATCTAACTAGAAGCTAAAGAACAAGGGATCTTTAGTAACGAAGGGCATAACGTCTCATTCCTAGAATGCAGAAAAGGACAAAGAAGAGCAGGGAAGAGAGAGGGAAGTAGCATGAGGCCATGACCAGCATACTTAAGTGTTACCAGAGCTGAAGAAAAGACATTTTGTAGACCCGCTTATACATTGACTGTTGTGTATAAAACCAAGAATCCAAACTTGTCCTTTGAGAATATAAAATCATGGCACTAAAAATGGTCACTCTCTTAGGCAACCTGCTCACTTTACAGCTAAAGAAAACTGAGACCACGGAGCTGAAGGCCTGCTCAAGGACAGCTAGAGAGAGTGCTGCAGACCCTATCACAGTACCAAAGTTCCCTAATATCACATTTTCTTTCAACTGTACTTTTCATATTTTAATTATTTTTCTGTCTTTTATGTCCTTCTAATTCCTTTCAAAATTCCTCTATTTAATGAGTTAACTCTTTAAAGTTAAATAGTCCATGACCCTGTTCAATTGTTCCATAGAAAGGGGAAAAGTTTCTAAAAGAAAAGTGACCTACCAATGCCAAAATGTGTTTATTTGAACTCTATAAAATGTTCCCAGATTTATCTATGTGCTTTTTTATCTCACTGAGAAAATAAGGCTCAGTCCTCAGCCTCTCTAAAATTAGTTCGCTTCTTGGAATTTCGTCAGGTGGTTTTTACCACACTTATCTAGTAATTACATTTAAACAAAATGACTTTTTTCACTGTTTTTAAGTGGGCCATTTCCGTTTTCTCTAATTGAAACTGTTGCCTGTAGATTGCAGTTACAGTTTTCATTGAGAAAGCAGGACTTCTTTCCTGCAGGCCCTGAAGTAGGTGCTTTCTAAAAGTTAGTGAATATTTGTCTAGAAAGTCATATATATTGTTAAATATGTCTACCATTTAGGTATGACCCAAATATTATCAACCTCTAAAAAGAAACATATCCTTGATCGTGTAAGAGAAGGTTTGCTTCTTAGGTCTTTCTGTATATAATGTACAAAATATTCTAAACTATTAGAAGACATATAAAGGTTTCCTTTGAAATGCAAATCAGATCATTTAATTCTCTGTTTATAATTGTCCTATGGCTTCTTGTCACACTTAAAGTAAGATGTTCCTTCACTTGGCCAACAAAGGCCCTGCTCTGCTTTTGCCACACAATGGCTTCCACCACAAAGCCAATGTACAGTACCTACCTGTATCCCTATCTAAAATGCTCCTCCATGACTACTGATAAGCCTGCATTGGCTCAAAGAGCACTTCCTCAAGTCACTTGTAGGACATCCACCTAAGAAGGCACAACTTTGTCTCCTGAATTTTTTCTTAATACTTATGAATACTCAAAAATACTACATTCTTCTGTCTTTGGCATCTTTTTCCCTGTTAAAATATATGACCTATTAGAACAACGATTTTCCTTTTCTTGACTAGTTCACAACTAACCAAGCAATGAGTTCAGCACATAGGAGGCTTCTAAATATATGCTGAATGAATAAACAAGCAGAGTTAATGTTTTTTATTATATTTGGAGCTGGGTACTCAAGACATATACATGATGCCATTATAAGATTTTTAACAGAAAAATAAAATATTTCTAGCAAAATATTAATAAGTAAAATTATTTCAAACTTAATGGCTAAGCTTTTAAAAAGTACTTGAATAATACAAATGAATTACAGCCACAAAATTTATCTTCCTTTAAAATACACATTTTAGGGATAGGGCTTTTTCCACCTAGAATAGAGAACAATTGAATTGATGGAGTACCCATAAAACAAGCAAAAAGAAATGTTTATAGGCTAAAAATCTAGAAGTACATCAGTTGACAAGTAAACCGGCACTATGCAAAGAAGAAAAATTATTATCAAAATCCAAGAAAAAACAGGTAGACAAAAATTCTAAACATTAAAAGATGAAAATATATTTATATCTAATCAATTTAGCTTAAAAATAGGTAAATGAAGCCGGGTGCGGTGGCACACACCTGTAATCCCAGCACTCTGGAAGCTGAGGCAGGAAGATCACTGAAAGTTTGAGACCAGCCTGGGCTACAAAGTGAGTTCAAGGCCACCCTGAACCATACGGTGAACCCTGCCTCAAAAAAGACCAAAAAAAAAAAAAAAAAAAATAGATAAATGCCACAAAATGAGTGTCAAAACAATACTGTCTCTAAGATTGATTAGGGATTTGATAGTCAAAACTGGAAAGTCACTAAGGTTAACTTTTCATCTATATCTTCAGTTTAGTGGCTTCCTTCTCTTCTAAAGATCCCTGGTGTTGAGGATGGGGGAGGGGATTATGAATTTGCCAAGAAGTAGCTCATTTTAAGCAACATTCAAATTGTTATGCAAACACGGATTATGGGTTGAGCTTATAATAAGTATGAATATTTTCAAATAAGGATTTCAGGTATTTTAAACTTAAATGTTTAAACTGTTACATTTGCGTGGACTAAAGACTAATCATTTTTGAATCGAGATGTAATTCTATCTGTGCCTTTCAACTCTTGGCACCTACCAGCTAAAAGTAGTCCAGTCTACTGATTAGAATGATTTTCAGATTATCAGTCAACAACATTCGGACTATCCTTCATGTCTACACCCAATTTATGCAAATTTCTACACTCACATTTTTTTAAAGCTCTGTAGGCTAGCAACAGTGACATACAGAAAGAACTATTACTCAGAAGTCTAGAAATTAGCAATGTCTTTTAATGTGCTTTTGTGAGAAAGTCACAGCCGAAAATTAGAGGTATATTACCACTTGAAGCAATATACAACCACACCCGTGTATGTACCATATTCAATGTACAAGACAGAACAGATGGTGCTGCTTCACTTTATCAAAAGATATGTCATTGAACATAAATCACTAGCTCATCCATGATAGAATATAGCTTCTTTATAAAACCATGTATATCTAGTTGCTGTTTTTTTAAGTTAACAAATTCTATTGAAATGGTATTGTCAGCAGTCTCATACTGAATTGCTATCTTGTCTTCCAAAAATGTCAAAGCAATGCTATATCTGTTACCTTTTTCCATACACACTCAGTGGTTTTGGTAGTATAACACCTGTTTACTACAATGTTATTTCTTTTGTTTTCTCTTCTTTTTAGTTGACAAATGATATAATATCTTTTCTTTTTTCTTTTTAAATTTTCTTTTATGAGGACCAGGAGTTTGGCTCAGTGGCTTAAGCACCTGTCTGCCAGGCATGAGGCTGTGAGTTCAATCCCCAGTGCCAAAAAAAAAAAAAAAAACCAATATACATATATATATATATATATATATATATATATATATATTTTATGAAAAAATAAAACAAAGTTTTATAATCAAATAATAAGAGAATAATGATAATAACTACATTGTGTATCATTAACTTCAAAGTAGTTACTCAGCATACAAGACATAAACCAAAAAGACTCTTACAAAACAAGGAACAGATAATAGTACGTCTTTCCTTTCAACGAACTAAGATAAACCAGTAGTATAAATGAAACCAATTAGCATAAATATTGAAATATTTTTAAAACAATGGAATTTGTAGTCTCCCTATTTCCTATTCAACTCTCTTCTATTTTGTTCTTTGTGTTTTTCATGTAGAGAAACCATGCAAAATTTGAGCTTGTGTGTTTGACTTATGTTCTCAAGTTTCATCCATTTCTCCAACAAATGCCTCAAATTTATCTCTTTATGGCAATATAGATCTCCATTGTGTAGAAATACCACATTTCCCTTAACCATTAATCTGTTGGTGGACGTATCGGCTATTTTCAAGATCTAGCTATTATAAATTGTGCTGCTATAAACATGGGTATACATATATCCCTGTAATATGATGATTTTAGCTCTTTTGCAAAGATACTTAGAAGGGGGATAGCTGGGCCAAATGGAATTTCTATTTTTAGCTTTTTAAGGAATCTCTACACTGATTTCCATTGTGGTTGTACTAGTTTACATTCCTACCATATTTCGTTCTAGAAATAGGGAAACAAGAATTAGTAGAATTGCTGGCAATCACAAAACAAGCTTATAGTAAAATGAGTGGTCACTCCTGATCCCTCCAATTTCTTTATCATCGATGGCCACATATAACATCAAAAAAATGAGAAGGCATATTGTGATGAATAGATTTTCCACTTATGTTACCCTACATTGAATAGAGCATTTAAACTAAGCCACAGAACTAACATTTTAGTTCACTGAAATTGCACATTAAATTTCATAATGAAATAAAACAGGCTATAATACGACATTGTATTTATTATTGCTTCAAAATACACCCTTTTCTTCCACCAAAGTGCCTAAGCATCAAAAGTTCTTGGGAGAGCCAGGCATGGTGGCGCACGCTTTTAATCCCAGCACTGGGGAGGCTGAGGTAGGCAGGAGCGTTGTGAGTTTGAGGTCAGCTTGGGCTACAACACGAGCGCAAGGCCGGCCTGAACTACATAGTGCGACCCTGCCTCAAAAAACTAGGACTGGGAGTTTGGCTCAGTGGCTTAAGTGCCTGCCTGGTTGTGAGTTCCATCGCCGGTGCCATTAAAAAAAAAAAAAAAAAGTTCTTGGGAATCAAGGACACCACCATCCTTAAAAGAAAAAAGGGACATTGTGGTTTCATAAAATATCAAACCCTAAGTCTGCCTAGTATAAGTTCAATTAAATGTGAAAATCTTAGATACCTCATTCTCAAGTGAGAATATCAGATTATGTTTTCCTTATAAAAGTATTTATGGAATTTCGTTAGTCTTAATCCTTTTTCATTGAATTATTTTCCCTTTTGGAATAATAACACACAATGATCTCCACTTCAAGGGTGTTCCATTTCTAGAACAATACAATATTGTTCTAGAAATGGAACACCAAAAAAATCACAATAATAAATCACAGACTATTTGTTTAGACAACTGATATTTATTTCTAACAAATGAGTTTTAGAACCTGAAAACAACTCCATTTTGCATTTTTCTAACAATTCAGTGATGAAAAAATAGAAAATAAAAACAAATTATTTTTTTGGTGTGTGGGGGGGAGAGTACTGGGTTGAGCCTATGGCTTACACACTGAGTTACATCTCTGGCTCTTTTTAAAAATTTTATTTGATAGAGAGTCTAGTTAAGTCATTAAACTGCCCAGACTGGGCTTAAATTTGCAACCCTCCTACCTCAGATTCTCAGAATACTGGGATTACAGGCATGCACCACCAGGCCTAGCTAAAAAAAAAAAAAAATGCTATTTTTAAATGCCAGAGACCTCTGATGAGTGGGATACAGGCTGTCCAACTGCTATACCCAAAGAATGTACAATAAATGTCAATATTTGATAGCAAAGTCTAAAGAGTTACTTCTCTCAATCTAGGCAGTTAATTTCTACTGAAATTATCTTTTTCTGGGTGTTTAGATTAATGTATCATTGTTATTTCAAATATAACATAAATCACGGAAGTGGAGGTCAGGTGTTCTTGCTTATCTGTGGCTCACATTTCAGGATCTGGTGACTATGCAATAATTCACTCATACTGATAGGATTAGATAATAACCTAGTAGGATTTAGGAGTATGATATTTACAAAAGGTCAAAAGATTTTTCTACAGTAGTGTTTTTTTCTCCGTGAAAATTGTCCTTACTTTTTAAGGGTCCCACTCCCTTATACTGTTTGTTCTAAATGTACACCCCATATACTATGGCAGTTCAGTGTTTCTGAGACAAGTACCAGATATAGGAGAAATGGTCAATTTGGGGGCTCTGGGAATAGTAATCAAGGATTCCCACATCCTCCATGTAAGGTTTGTGGGTGCAGGCATGAAGCCAGGATAACTCATTAAGGGCCAGCCCTAAGGTTTGGGTCTCCAGGGACCTCTCCAGTTCCAATAAATTAGGGTACCATGTTACTTATTAACAAGCTTATACACGCCCAGTAAAGGTACTTACATGTAAGAGCTAAATGAACTCTTCATTCGGGAATCACAGCAAATTCAGAATTGGTGGTATGTTAGTGACTCTTGATACCACTGTTAGAGACAGAATTTCTGGCTGAAAGAAAGGTACAATACTGTCATTTTAATTAGTTATTTGGAGGTTTTTAATTCTTTATGGGTCAACTATGAATTATATATCTTTTTTGTTGATTAGAGACAGTTATATAATTTTTTGTCATCTGTACAATGATTTCATTAATTACGACAACCAGAATTCTTATAATTTCTTCCTGTTTATAAAATTCTTTACTTTTTTTTTTTTTTTAACCTAGAGTGTTTGTTTGTTAAGACACAGATCTTACTATGTTGCCCAGGCTGGCCTGAGACTGGGCTCAAAGTGATCTTTCTGTCTCAGTCTTTCTGAGTTCAAAATTTTTTAAGGGCAAACATACAAAAGAAAGTAGGTTTTTAACTTTGGAAAACATTACTTTTAAGGGGACTATTTTATCAGTTTAAACACAGAAATCTCTAAACATTTTAATGAAACATTTTAATTTTACAATCCTAAACTGGTTTTTTAATATCTTTCACTCCCTCTATACCAGAAATTTAGCTCACTTCTTGATCTCTTTTAAATTAGCTTTATCTTTATTTTCATTTCATAATAAATCCTTTATATATTCTTTCAGGAGAAACGGCCTTACAGATCACTTCTTTCTCCCCTTTGAAGAGGTGATTTAAGAGTATCAGGACGAATAATCAAGTTTACGTAATAAGGCAATACAACATGTTAACAAGTAATAAGACGTTTATTTTTCCAAAAACCTCACGGTCAACATGGATAATCACTTTTAGCAGTCTGATAAATTAATTCAAATTAAATTAAACTTTCATAAATTCATATTGGACTTAACCAGTTAATTTAACTTATTGCTGGAAAACTTTCTCTAACGATTATTGAAATCACAGATTTAGAAATAAAACATTCCATTAGCTATCCCTTATACGTGCATGTTACACTTTGTTTCTTTCCTCTCCCACCTCCTTAAGAAACCTCCTTAAGGTCTTATTTGGTTTGAAGGACATGGTTTCTACTGAGCTTAAAAGACCCAGCTGTATAAAATACAACTAAGGACCTAAAAATTCTATGCAAATTTTAATTCTCAAAACGTCTTTTGGGATAAAAAAAAATTCTATTATTCAAAGATTAGAGAATTGAATGGAACACTTTATATACTAAGTTTTGATGCAATTTCTAAAGCTGCATTAGATATGAAATCTATTTCCATCTAGACTTAGTTTTACCTAAATGAAGCCTCTACTGTTTAAAAGGATGGCCTTAGCATTTTCTTTTGCTGGAAAGCAGCTACCTGATGCTAAATTCACCAGTACTTTCATAGCTGCTGTCTGTACTAGGACAGGAAAGAGTGCTTTCTGATCTTCATGGTTGTTCGTGGCCCAATCCAAACCACGTAACACCCTGGCTCTACTAAGAGTTTTAGAAAAAGAGAGTTTTAAAATAAACAAAATGAAGAACTGTAACTATTTAGCACATTAGGTTCTACATTTATGGAGCCTATAAACTGATATCGTGCTGAAAGTAGAAACAGTCTCAAGAGTTTAAATGAACTCTTCCTTCCTGGAATCACAGCAAATTCAGAACTGGGAATATATTAGTAACTCAGAATCTTTTTATAAACTGACTTCACCCTGGGCAAGTAACCATCCCCTGATGCCACTGTTGGAGACAGGATTTCTGGCTGAAAGATCATTTTTATGATTCAATCTGGCTAGCTGTTCTTGGTTAATCATCGTGTTTCTCTTAACATTTCACTTCCCTAACTATAATGGTCACCGTTCATTTTCAAGAGCTCTTAAGTGATCCCTTGTCTCCAGTCGTACCCCTCCATATCCCACTTAGGATTCCACCCCCCATGTCCTTTCCTATAGCCTTTCTTTCACTAAGATCTTGCTAAATATTAGACACAGCACATGACCTCCGGTCTTCCAGTGTCTCCAACAAACCGTTGTAAAAACAGTTGATTAGCGCGGTTGCAAGCTTCCCCAGTTTGGACTTTAAAATCGTCTCAGTTTTTCAACTCCTAGTTAACTTTCACCACAAAACTTAAATTTAAAAATATTTTAAATAAAGAAACCAATCCCTTTAACCTTTAGTCCCGCCCATCGCCCCCACCCAACCCCCTTCACGCGAAACTGCAGGAAACCGGAGGGGGCGGGTCGGTGACGTCACGACGCCAGTGCGTCACCGAACGAAGGCGGCTGCGGCGCTGGCGGTGGCTGCGGCAGCGGCGGCATTTTAGTCAGTGGCGGCGGCGGCGGCAGCGGGCCTGCTGCTGCTCCTCCTCCCAGCATCCCTGGCGCGGCCATTTCAGCCCCATCTTGGCCGAGGGGAGGGAGCTGCAGCCTCTGCTTCAGCAGTTTGAATTTCAGTTTCTCCAGGGTTTAAGGACCGGGCGCGCTGAAGAGGAACAGAAGAAGCCGCCGCCGCTACCTCATACAGCCGGAGCGCCTCGGCTCGCCGGTCAGCCGCCGGCCGCCGCCGCCCCTCACTCCGCGGAGCCGCGAGGGGAGGCCGAGACTGTCGCCGCCGCCTGCCTGCGGGGGAGGCTCCCTGTGAGGGGAGGACCGGCCGGCTCTCCCCTCCCCCTCAGCGGGCTTCCGCCTCAGACAGTCGGCATGTCCCTGGGGCTGAGCTCCGGCTAGAGCCGGGGAGCGAGGGCCGCCCGCCCGCCCGCGCGCAGCCCGGCCCGCGGCTCCAGACGCGCCGCTCCTCCCCTCCCTCCGTGTCGGAGAGCCGAGCGCCGCCGCAGGCACCGGCCTAAGGCACAAGAGCGGGGCAGCGCCGCCCCTCACGCCGCCGCCTTCCCTCCGCCCTCCCACTCCCACCCCGGCCTGGGCCTGCTGAAAGCGTGAGCGCCGAGCCGGACTGACCGCGGCGGCCGGGGCCGGGGCGGAGGCAGCGGCAGCGGCCCGCCCCTGGGATCGCGCTCTCCGTTGCTGAGGGGACTGAATTGAGGCGCCGCGGCTGCTGCGGTGAAAAGGAAGGAGGAGCCGCCGCGGGAGTGAGACTAAGGGCAGAGCCGCAGAGCCCGACGCCTGGAGGAAACGGCGAGGAGGATGTCTCCCCGAGCGGCCGGCGGCCGGATCAGCCCGTGACTATCGCGGCGGGCCTCAGACCCCAGCGCCAACTCGGACTTTGTCTTCGGGGCCCGGCTCTGCCCTGCCCGGTTTCCCTCAGGATCCGGAGAAGCCGGCGTGCCTCTCTGCCATCCAACCTTCTTCACCATGTCCAAGATGCCGGCCAAGAAGAAGAGCTGCTTCCAGATCACCAGTGTCACCACTGCCCAGGTGGCCACTAGCATCACCGAGGACACCGAAAGCCTGGACGACCCGGACGAGTCACGCACAGAGGACGTCTCCTCCGAGATATTCGACGTATCTCGGGCCACAGACTATGGCCCTGAGGAAGTCTGCGAGCGCAGCTCCTCCGAGGAGACACTCAATAATGTTGGGGATGCAGAGACTCCTGGCGCCGTCTCCCCAAACCTCCTCCTGGATGGGCACCTGGGTGTTGCCACGGCTCCCGCCAACGGAGGAGGAGCCGTGCCAGCCCGGAGCGTGGCTGGGGGGCCTGCCAATATCCTGGCAGCGGCCGCCACTCCAGCCCCCACCCCAGGGGCTCCAGGCGGCCCCCAAGGCGCGGGTTTCTCCGCCGGACCGGGGGCTGCAGCTCCTTCTCAGCCCCCCACCACTTGCAGTTCCCGTTTCCGCGTGATCAAGCTGGACCACGGGAGTGGGGAGCCTTATCGACGCGGCCGATGGACGTGTATGGAATACTATGAGCGGGATTCCGACAGCAGCGTCCTGACTAGGTCCGGGGATTGCATTAGACACAGCAATACTTTTGACCAGACTGCGGAGCGGGACAGTGGCCTAGGCGCGACCGGAGGGTCGGTGGTGGTGGTGGTGGCCTCCATGCAGGGGACACACGGGCCCGACTCGGGAACTGACAGCTCCTTGACTGCTGTGTCACAGCTACCCCCGTCGGAGAAAATGAGCCAGCCCACTCCGGCCCAGCCGCAGAGTTTTAGCGTTGGGCAGCCGCAGCCGCAGCCACCGCCCGTAGGTGGGGCTGTGGCTCAAACCTCGGTTCCGCTGCCGCCGTTTGTAGGAGCAGCGGCCGGGCAGCAGCCAATGATAGCAGCCGCACCGCCAAGCCAGCTAAAGGGAGCCGGGCCCGGCGGCTCCCCTCCGGGAGCGGGTGGACCAGGTCTGCCGCCGACGAATGTAACCCTGGCGCAGCCGGCTGCGTCCCTACCTCCGCAGCCGGTCCCGGCAGTCGGCGCTCCTGCGACGCAACATTCCCAGCACTTCGCCTATCCCCAGCCTCAGATACAGCCTGGGCATTTGCTGCCGGGCCAACCCTCCGGCCAAAGTGAGTACTTGCAGCAGCACATGGCAGGCTTCCAGCCGACAAGCCCCGCGCAGCCTTCCTCCACCAGCGCCGGAACAACCGCCCCAACTGCGGCCAACTTTCCCGTGGGCTCTGGCCAGAATGCCTCTTCGGTGGGTGTGCAGATCAGGGGCACGTCTTCCCAGCCCAGTGAAGCTGTGGCTCCGGGACTACTACAAGGCGGGCAGGCTGCACCTTGTCAGCCAGCTGGAGTGTCCCCGGCTGCTGTGGGAGGCGTGGTGCAGCCGGGCATGGGATCTGCCGGGGCTGGGCAGTCTCAG
Source organism: Dasyprocta punctata (assembly GCA_004363535.1). Taxonomy (NCBI): domain Eukaryota; kingdom Metazoa; phylum Chordata; class Mammalia; order Rodentia; family Dasyproctidae; genus Dasyprocta; species Dasyprocta punctata. The sequence goes on along the minus strand of RJWM01000886.1, from coordinate 154,039 downwards.
TCTGTGCCTCCACCGCAGATCGGTGGCAGTGGTCAGCTGTCAGCTGTGCCTGGTGGCCCTCACACCGTGGTGCCCGGAGTTCCAAACGTGCCTGCAGCCGTGTCAGCTCCAAGCGTGCCTAGTGTGTCTACTACTTCTGTTACTATGCCAAATGTACCTGGGCCTCTGGCCCAGTCGCAGCCGCTGAGCAGCCATACACCAGTCAGCAGGAGCAGCAGTGTAATCCAGCACGTTGGGCTGCCCTTAACGCAAGGCACACACAGTGCACCAACAAGTCTACCACAGTCTGACCTGAGTCAATTTCAGACTCAGACCCAGCCTTTAGTCGGGCAAGTTGACGATACTAGAAGAAAATCAGAACCCCTACCTCAACCACCACTTTCTCTCATTGCTGAAAATAAGCCTGTTGTGAAGCCACCTGTTGCAGATTCCCTGGCAAACCCTCTTCAGTTAACACCTATGAACAGTCTTGCCACCTCTGTGTTCAGCATAGCTATTCCTGTTGATGGTGATGAAGACAGGTATGGATATCTTTTTATTTTAAAAATTTGGTAAGAATATTTGGCCAATTTATCATGCACCTTTGGCAGAGGTTTTTTATGGTTCGGTTTTTTTTTTTTTTTTTTTTTGAGTCCTTCGTTTTTAAATGTAAAACTTAGTTGATGTTTGGTGAACATTGATTTAAATTTGTGAAGTAAGTGTGTAATAAGAGGGTTGGTCTTGTTTTTTAAAAGGACTAAAATGGGTAGAAATGCAACACTGTTTATTCAAAAAGACAGATTTCAGCTTAATCTTATGTTAAAGGTGGTAGCTATTGTACTCCCATAAGGTAGGCCCTTTCTTAGAGATACCAGTTAGGCTTGAACACTTGGGGTAGTTTTGTTAGTGTGTGTTTTAATGCTAAAACATGAAGTTTATTTATTTGTTTGTTTGTTTTTTACAAGTTTTCAATTCCAGAAAATCAGTGAGCCTTCTGGTTACTTTAAAAAAAATGGAGAAGAAAGAAAATGCTTGTAAGGAGTTTCCTCCTTGTATCTGGAAAGGCTGGAGAGATAAAGGTGAAATGTCAAATCTAGGTTTTGAAGGTCATTAAGTGTGAACTAAATGTTCAACTTTTTAGTGAAAGGGTGTCATGAAGCTTTCCAATGACGTCTCTAAGATAATTGTTCTTTGTTTAAGGAAAAAATGTATTGGAAAGATGTTTTTATCTTCCATAAGTCTTTTTACTATGGAAAAAGGAAGTGTGAGATTCTTTCATATTAGAAAAACTTTAGTTTTTGAAATTGGTAATTTTATAGTAAAAGTGTAAATGTCAGTAGTTGGCTCCCTCTATGTAAGGGATGCTTTATTAATAGTTCAAGTAAAAACTGGTGTTTTGTTACACTGTTTGCTACAAGTTGATGTTTGACTATGGTTTAAGGAAAATTTTTAATGATTTCGAGGAAATGGTCCATGGAAGTTTGATATATATTGCAAATTTCTTAAACCTACTTGTAATTACAGAGTTTTAAAAAATTACAGAGAAAATACCATATTTTACAGTTCCACATGAACTTACTGAGGTTTTTGAGGCATTATTTTTAGGTGTGTTAAAAGAACAAAATTATTTTTAAGAGTTCTTAGTTTCTGTAACTTCCCACTACTAATTAGTCTTAAATGTTTTTGTTAGATAATTCTGTCTGAAAAATGCTCACTAAAATTCATTCTCCTCTGCTTTTTGTAATTTAAGTTCAACTTTTTTTTGTAGTGACTTGCTTGTGGGACTCTTACATTTCACTTGAGAACTCTTAGAAAATAGTACAAATGAGCTCAGCTAGCTAGTTTTTGAGAAATTTTATATGGATGTGATCACCAAGTAAAGAATCTGATTCCACAAGCCACTCAGAAAAATTCCTCTGTTTTTCTGTTTGCTCCCATTTTCACACATCGGGACACACTTGAATAACTTGAAGTAAACTCACTTATTTTTTTACTTTTGCTAATAGCCAACAGGAGTAGATAACAGGAATCTTCCTTTTTCCAGCAGCCAGAAGCCAGTTTTTCCTGATAAGTTTGTAAATAATCTTTTGCTTACTTTTGTGTTCCTGTACATTGCCCCATATTTCTTCAAGAAATGACTGGTTTCCCAGCCTCCCTTCCTTTCCTTAAACGTATGTATGTCTCTATGAATGAAGAATACGTTTTCCTTCCTTCTCTATGAACCTCTCTCAGTTCATAGAATGTGTAGTTATATGCCTCAGAACTTTAATAGGATGATATGGCATGAAGCAGAGACATTTTGTTGACAAGAAAAAATTCTGAAATGCATTCTTTAGGTTATGACCTCATGACCACAAAGATGCATTTATTTTCCTTTTGTTGTATTAAAAGTTGGTAATCTCAGGAATCTCATTAGAAAACATGTGACTGTTTCAACTACCAATACTGCCGTATCATTTTTATCTTTCAGCAGTTAAGCTATAGTACAAGTGTATAGTCCCATTTTAAAGGTAATATTTCTTTCCCTCTCCCCAATCTCTTAAAATCTGCATTGCTAATCAAATGTGCATCTGCAGTGTTTGTTATAGTCTTTCATTGGCTTTTAATTTAACATGTTAGTTTCCAAGATGTAATCTTAACACGTTTGACCTTTTATCACTGGACCAACACACCTGGTGAAGGAAAGAATCCATTAGGTAGAAATAGTATTTTTTTGAATGAAAAACCTTTGTAAAAGGACATTTTAAAGTTTGATTCTTGAATTAAGTAACAGGATTTTCCAGGCATATATTTAAATTACCAAGATGAATACTTTAGAGGGAACAGGACTAACTAAAAATTTTAATATGGTGATTTTGGGTCTCCTTAAATTAAAATTTGCAGTCATTCAAATGTAAAATAAAGAAAATTGGAATGTGAGATCAAGAGTAATTAAACTTTGTGAATAGGTTGACAGATTCATATCCTTATGAAATATTACAAATAACATGTTTGCTTACAAAAAATAATTTAGGATTTTATTAGGTAGTATTTTGAGAAATGGAAGGAAAATGAGAGATTAATAAAGATGAAGTAGACTTTAGGTTGATAATTGAAAATATCTCATGATTTTGGTTCCATTGCCCAATACAGATTGTGATCATTTATGTCAATAGTCTGGCCTTACGTTAATGCATCCTAATATTATCACATCTTTAAAAGGGCTGATGGTCGTATGTGCAAAAAGTTCTCAATTATCATTGCCTGACCATGGTATCTTTGTAGCCTTTCCCATTAGAAGGACATGGTTAGTTGCTGAGACTTTTTCAGATTGATTTGTATAAACTGGTGGATGTAATGACGATTGAAATACATTTATGTGGCCACTTTTACAGTGATCTTTTAAAATTTTGTTTTAACTACCTACACATTTAACAGACTCTTCTTGTAAATGGGGAGTCGTATGAAATATTACCGGCCCTAAAAGGAACACAGTGCAGATAGCTTTCCAACCAACATGAACTCAGTAGGCCGCACTCCAGAAACTCTTATGAATGGCTGCAATTGTGGACTGTCACCTGCAGCCCAAGACTGTTGAAAACCTGATTGTAAAGATCGCTTAGTGGCATAGATCTCTTAACCTTGTTAATGGTTTTATTTATGTAGTTTGTGAATGACTACTGATAAAATACTATAAATTGTGAATGCTAAATGATGTGCTGTGGTATGTGCTAGGGATATAATTTTATATGTACTTTTTTCTTAATGGAGGGTTTTGATTTTAACTTAAAGTTTGAGAGGATTGTGTCTGCCAAGAGGCAGAATTGTCAACCTTTTGTTATAAAACCTATAGGTACTTACAAGAGCTATGTTAGTTGAAAGGCTTACTACATTTAAGTCTAAAGTTGTGGAGGTAATTTTGCTCCTCCATCTTTACAATTGATGTGTAAATCACACACTAGATACCATATTGTTCAGGTCTTGGGGCTTACAAGTATTATAGGTAAAGGGGTAGGGCTTGGCAAGCATGTTGGTTCCCTGGATTCAATCTTTATCTCTGCAAAAGAAAAAGAAAAAGACCCTAATTTGGAAATGGTATGATACTGGATTTATAGATCTGCTAGTTGGCCATTGAGAGTAGAGTATCTTTTCTCTGTACCAGAGACACTGGAAGCAATCATGTTCTGTAGTCAGCACCACTAAAGGATAGTAGCCTCACCAAGGTAATGGTAAAAAATAAATCTTTTTTTGTAATAGAAGAATAGGTTAGGAGAGTATAAATGGATTTTGTCTTTTTTTTTCCTTAAAATGACAGAAATTGGAGATAGGAGAGTATAAAGAGATAGCAAATAATCAAGATGGAAGAAAATATAGAGAGAATTACCTAAAATATGGTCTTAAGCAATAGGAACACTTGTAAATGATGAGGAATAGTCTATTTTTTCCTTTAATACATTGCTCTAGATCAGTATCTATTTCATTTTTTGAAAATATGCTCTTTATTTTTTAGTTGTATTACTCTTTCAATAGTTAACTGTGAGGAAGGAGGAGCTTCATGAAAGCATATCTGTCTGGTTAAATGTAGCCTGAAAGATGTTCTTGAAGTAATTCCTCATAAATGAAAAAAGCAGATATTTTTAAATAAGAAATATACAATATTTATAGGGAATATTGCTGCAAAACAATTAAAAAATCCTTTAAGTTTATAGTTTTTCTTTAAACTCAAGACAGTGGGTTTATGATTTAGGGCAATCATTTTAGGATGTGTAATGCTAATTACTGCATCCACAAAGAACATGCACAGCTGAATCACTGACAATGTCTTTCCTACAACAAATCTTTGACATACCAAATTACTCAGTATTTGCTATCTTCTTAATCTGGCCTTTTTTTAGTGCAAAAATAGGATCTCTCCCATTAAGATTTAGGAAGAGTAGCCATTTTATATCATTCCATGATGCTAATAAACATATTGTATGTACTTCAAACTTGGCTGTTTATATTTAAGCTATTTTACTTGACAGCTTTATCTTTAAAATATTTACATATTTTCTACTTTTAGATCAGATGAATTAGCTACCATATATGCCGCTCTGGATCTCTCATATTTAAAACCCCAAATCAGTCTTAAGTATGTAGGCTTATATTTCTTTGAACTCATGTCAACAATGATTTTTAAAAAAGAGAGTGAGCACTTACCCTTTAAATTGTACCACTATGCTAAATATTTTATGCAATTGAATGTAAGCTAGTTGTTTAGTCCTGTAAATCTTGTTTCCTCATGTGAACAGGATAATACCTAGTTTGGAGAGTTCAGAAGTGTTGTTAGGTTTGCAAGTAATACATGAATAATCAATGACATAAGACAATTTGCATGGCAGGTATACATCATAGAAATGTAAATATAGTATTTCAATGTCCAAACTATTTTTTCCTGAGTCCCCTGTCATACTACAAATTATTCTGAGAGTTTTCAGTTTTGATCTGCAAGTATAATTGTATAGTATGAACTTAATAGAAAAGTAGACAGTTTTAGGTCAGATATCATGGTGTGGTAGTTAGTAGAGCAAATCATGTTCTGATCTTGGCATTTCTACCACTTTGCTGGTGTCTTTTGTCAAATCATTAAGTTCTCTCAGTTTTTCTCATTGGTGAAGGTAGAATTTGAGGCTTGGTCAGATTTCAAGATTCCTTCTAACCCTACTGAGTTCACCCATTTAGATGAGTTTCATGAAAGCTACCAGTTTATACCTTGTCAACTCGCTTTTTTTTGTTTGTTTTTGTCCCCCCCCCCCCGTGGCACCAGGGCTCGAACTCACAACCTCACGCCTGTCAGTCAGGCGCATAAGTTGCTGAGCCAAACTCCTGGCCCTAGTTTTTTGAGACAAGATCACACTGTGTAGTCCAGGCCAGCCTTGCGCTTGCGTTGTAGCCCAAGCTGACCTCGAACTCACAACACCACCTACCTCAGCCTCCCCAGTGCTGGGATTAAAGGCGTGCACCACCATGCCCGCCTTCAACTCGCTTTTTAGTCAGTAGGCCTTTTTTGCGAATGCTGACTAAGATGCCCAGGAAAACATTTAAATAGTAATATGTAAACCATTCAACTTCTTGTTGTGCTTTCTTAGTAGTAGGTACTGGTATACAGAAATAAAACTATCCTGCCCAAGATTTCAGGCCATATGAAAATGATTGTCAAATGTGGCAAACTAAATATAGATGCTGTTGGCAACAATTTGGTGTAGAAGGTAATATGCTTTCTGTTCGAAAGTTATTTTCTGCACAGGTATTTATATAGTTCAAAATTCAAAATGTACAAAAGAGGATATTGAAAGACTGTTCTACATCTCTTTTAGTCATCCAGTTACTCAGAAATCAATGTATTATTTGTGTATTCTTCTGAGGCTAACTTTGAACTGAATCTTAAAAAGGTCATTCATATTAGATCCCCAATAAAGGCCTAGAGAGAAGGCAGTTTGTATAATGATGTGGAAGAGTGAGAGTCTGTCACATTGTAAAATGATATGAGTAATTTAACAGAAACTAGAGTGAAGGACTTAATTTGGTAAATTTAGATTTCCATAGTAAGTTTATGGTTGTTAAAGTAAAATCTTGTGAAAAAAGTTTCTTGTTTGGGGAGTACCTGAAGGCTTGAGTCCCAGAAATCAGAATTCTCATTCGGTAGAATGTACTAAATAGTTTGGCACACCTAGTTCTAAATTTAAGTATTCTGTTTGCTTTAATAGTACCTTAGAGATGAGAAACATTTGGTACATGTTAAGACACTCTTACCAAAAGATTTTTATACAGCATAATATGGAAACTATAACCCAGTGTTAAATACATATCCACCTTAATTGTCAGATCCTGTGTATGTATAATCTCATTTAATCTCTTCAATAACTTGTAAGGAAGTGTCCATCTCCCCCCCCCGCCCCCGCTTTATGGATTAAAGAATCAAGCTGTGAGAAATCCGAAGGGTTTTTCTTTTTTTCTTTTTTTTGAGACAGGCTTCTGCCAAGTAGTGCAGACTAGCCTTGTGCTCACTTATGTAGCCCAGGGTGGCCTTGAACTCATAGAAATCTTCCTGTCTGAGCCTACGAAATGCTGGATTTATGGGCATGCATTGCCAGGCCCAGCTCCATAGCTATTTTTGTATTAATTTTTATTTTTATTAGTACATGTTTACAGTACATAATGATTATATTCATCATGAAGAATTGGTATATATGCATAACACATCTTATTTCTTTTTAGGTCCCCTTCCTCTTGTCCCCTTCCCCTTGCTTTTCTCTTCCCTCTTCCCTCCGTGCATTTTTTGGTCCCTTTCCTATCATCTATCCTTAATTTATTCTTTGGGTTCCTTATATAAAACAATACATAGCTATTAAATGAGGAAGTGTAGACTCATACTTAGATCTTCAAGCTGGTGAGTGCGCTTGTATTTTCTCAGTTTTTTTACTTTATTACTTGGCACACAATGAGATAGGATGAAAGAAAAGTTACTGTAGCCATTAATGTGTTGTATCATAACCCCTTAAATGATATGTTAATTCTTTATAATCTCCAAATGTTAATACTAGAGACAAACCTTATTGGTCTTCTTATATTTCCCTGGGTTCTACCTAGAGATCTCTAAAGTTGACTTGACCTATATAAAACAAAAAACAATGTGTTCTCTGAGTTCAAGGCCCCATGTACCTTACCCTTTCAGCTTTTATAACTTAATTTTGGTGTTTGTGTGGTTTTCCTCCTTGTTACAGTCAACCCTACAAAGATAGTGTCTTGCTAAATAAAGCAAGTAATCATATTAACATGCATATCCTTTTCTCATGTACTACATTTATATACTTGGAAATGAACAGACTAGGATAGAAACTCAGAAAGGAACGAATATATTTTGTTCAGTGATTTTACAGATCTACTATTGGGAAAGCAGCATTTTCATTTAGGTGTCCGAAATCACTATGAACCACACCTCAGTCTTCCAAAAAAATGACTTCATTGGCTCTATATTTAGAATGGTAGTTTATATAGACATCAAGTGAGTTATTAGAAAACTGGTTTCAATTTTTTTTTCTCGAACAGAAGAGGATTTGTGAGCAAAACTATAAAATTCTCTGATTTTTTTACATTTCAGTTATCCCTTGATGCTTTTAGGTTTTAGACAGTCAACTTGAAATGATCCTGTTAACAGAGTTTTCCTTGGGCTTAATCCCCTCAATTTTTATGCTACTCCTAAACAGTTGTCTTTGATGACCAGTGTTAGTATTTATGAATGTCTTTTCCTCCCCCGCCCAACTGTGAAGTTCCTGATTAACTAGGTTTCATAGATTTGACTCCTTTTTAACAGTGCCTGTTCATCAGTATTTTGAGACAACTTCTTGCCATTCACTTTAAAAACAAAACAAAACCTTCATTTTATAAATAACATCACTGTTGAAGGAGTCCAGAAACAACAACCAAAACAGAAAAACACTCTTTTTGTGTGTGGCGGTGCTGGTGATCAGATCTTTGGTCTTGTGCATTCTAGGCAAGTGTTCTACCACTGAGTTACATCCCCAACCCAAAATTGCATTTCTCATAATAAAACAGTCAGTGAAATATAAACTATATTAACTTTTCTATTGGATGTAGATTGTGAACCTACAAATGTCTTCATTTTCTGAAGAGTGATTGTTAATTGTCACCTCTTTTAACCTAAGGATATTCTGGTATGTTTTAAAAGACTTTGGATCCATTTATTCTATTTCGCAAGTGCTTTTCACACCCCAAGAGTTATCACTAACTCTGGATATGTTCTGTTTTCACTTTGCATTTAACTTACTGTTATGCTGAAAAAAATGCTGAGATTTCATTACTGAAGTCTTATGACTTCATTTGAAACAAAACCAGTTTATTTGACAAGTTAAATATTTATTTCCAGAGATAATATCTGAAGTTCTTTTCTCTAAAAATTATCCTTGTAAAAAGATTTATTTTTAAATATATTTAAAGTGAATGTCCTTTAATGAATTTTTAATTCTAAACTTGGAAAATAACTTGCAAGCTTACTCTTCGTTTTCCTCTTATATTTATTACCTTCCTCTCTGAATCATCCCATTTAGACTTGTCCCCAAACTGATCTGTGATGATGGCAAACTACTTACTAAATGGTCCTATACAGGCCTGTTTTTGTTTTTGTTTTTTTAAGCCAAATTGAGTTTTTGGTTGATTTTCATTTGATTTGACACGCTGACTTATAAGTACAAAAAGTCATCTAACAAATAGATTTTGAGAGTATGTAAGATATTAAATAAACAGAACTTAGAAGCCTCTTAAACTTTGTTATTGGCAGTTCTAAGCCGTGCATTTGATATTAGAGACCTAGTTAAAAGCAGAGAAAGGTTTAAAAGATCACAAAACCTTTGGTGTAGGGCAAACAAGAAGCATATATTAAAGAGTTCTAACAGCTATGGTGATATTGTCTGACAGCTAATGTCTGTCTGCCTTTTCTGGTTTATCTAAAAAGAGGTACCTAATAGTTAAATTTTTAAATTCAATGTATAGTAGAGTACAATGAATCTTAATCTTGAGTTTTTAAATCACAGAATTCTGTCTTATTTGATGATCATTGAGATTTGACTGCTATTCCAGTAGACCTTGGAAATGGTTTTCTTACTTAGCCTTGCACTTATTAGGGCATCAGAATTACAGTTGATTGAGTTCATTTGTATGTAGAATAATAGCTATTGAGCATTGTGTGTATCCCAGAAAGCTTTACATTAAAGCTAGCTGGAGACAGAGTATCCAAACTGCAGTCCAAAACCCACTTATTTATTGTAAAGTGATAACACTGCAATTAAACATGAATACTGAAGCTTTAGATTAGAAAAAACAGCTCAATACACTTGGCTCACGTGTCCACTGTGGCATACTTGCCATTGGTTCACTGCCACTGCTTTAGGTACAGTCTTAATTCTTCAACCACCCTACAAAGCCAAATAGTAGTATCACTGTTTAACAGATAGATCTGGAGAAACAAAAATTTCACTCTGCCATATGTTTACCATAGTGATTTAAGATCATAAATCCTGGGTCCAGACTGCTACCTACTACCTTCGTGACATCAGGCAATTTACTTCTGTCTGATCCACTTTTCTGTGAGATGGGACTAACAACAGCCCTCTTTGTTAGGGCTGTCATGAAAATTGAGTTATTAAATATAAAGCACTTAGAAAAGTGTCTTGTATATAATATTTAGCACTTAGCATTCCTAGTGTCTGTGCTATTCTACTGTATGGTGGGTCAAGAATTCTAAAAGTTGGGTGAAAGTATTTTTTCCCCAAGAGTACAGGTAGATGGTAAGGGAGACCATAGAACTATGCTGAAGAGGAGGGAGAATTGTTAGTTTATTCCCTGAAAAAGTACTCCTGAGCTATTAAGTGTGAAGCATACATAGCAGGAGATTGCCCAGATGAGACCATCAGTTAAGATTCTGTGGTATAGCCAGGTGTGGTGGTATATGTCTATAATCGCAGCACTCAGGAGATTGAGGCAGAAGGATCACCATGATTTCAACACTAGCCTGAACTACCTAGTATATTTAAGGCCAGCCTGAACTACATAGAGAGACCCTGTTTCAAAAAGAAGAAGAGAAGAAAAAGAAGAAGAACAACAACAATAACCACCCCCACCCCCACCAAAAAACAAAGATTCAGTGGTGTTAGCCCTAGGAAATACATCCCAAGGGAATGGTAGAAATAAATGATGAGTATGGTGAATAGACGTTTACCCTTTTAAGGGGCATTATACCAATGCAGGGAGTTAGAAAGCTTTCATACAAAAATGTACTAGTCCAGAGAAACCACACATAAGTAGAACAATTCTGAAAGTGGAAAAATGTCAAGTCCAACCCAGAAAAGGAACCTTTATTGTACGTTATCAAATCCTTTGCACTAAGCAAATCCTGAGAAAGGTGTAGCTTAACATTTTATATGAATACTCTATCTGGGAACAGCTTTGTTAAGTCGCTGAACCAATAAATATTTCTAAAGTCATGTGATTCAGAACAATGTTGAAAGGCCTATGAACTAGTCACGTTCTTATATACATATTACATGTATACACACGGTTGAATGCTATTGTTTAATTTTGTCTGTTGCCCTCTTTCCTTGGTTCTGCATTATTGTTGGAGTCTACTAGATTTTTGTCTAGTTTCCAATTCTTTCAAAGTGTTGTTTTAAAGCTTACATGATTTTTTCTCTTTTTTTCTTTTTTTTTTTTTTTTAAATTAAAGCAGTTGTACTGTATTAAAATTCCTCTTCCTCTTTTTTGGAAAAGTATTGATTTTACTGTACATTCTCAATCTCATTTCCATTTGATTCTTGGACCTCACAGGAATCCTTCAACTGCTTTCTACCAAGCGTTCCATTTGAACACGTTTCAGGAATCAAAGAGCCTCTGGGATAGGTATGAATATTTACGTGTAATGCATACATGCAAAGTGTATGCATGAATTGCTTTGCATAAAGCTGACTTTTGTTATAAGGGGAAAATCATATGGTAATAGCATGGGACAAAGCAGCAAAATAAACCAAAAGGACAGTTTGTATTTTCTGTAAACTACAAACATGCTTTTCTGTTCGCTGCATTTTGTGTACCTTATTTATTTTTTTTTAAGATTTCCTATTCTAGCCTGGCATGGTGGCTCACACCTGTAATTCCAACATTTGGAAGGCTGAGGCAGGAGGATCACCATGAGTTCAAGGCCAGTCTGTACTACATAGTGAGACCCTGTCTCAGAAAACAAAGATTTGCTTATTCTACTGAATTTTATGATATGAAATAAACCACTTGTATTTTAATGCAAAAATATATTTTGTAAAATAAACATCAATTATTTTAATATGCTACTTTACGTGATTTCTCTGTAAAAGCTACAATAACATAAAGCAAAATATTTCAAATTAAAAAATTGGAGGAGGGGCAAGACCAAGGTATCAAGGCAGTCATGATTTAGTTTCTGATGAGAAATTTCAAACACAAAATTTATTTGGTAGATCTGCATTACTGACTTGTAACCCCCTAAAACAGTTGCTTTCTCACAACTGTGGCATAGATTTTTTTAACTTTTAAAAACATAAAGTATCGGAGTTCATTTTTAGCAAAAAATACTTTGGTTTATCTTTCTGCTTAATACACATTTTAAATAGTGTATGTTCTGTTCATTTATTTTGCTGAGTATTAATACTACTATCATTCTGTATTTAATAGAAGGAGCACAAACAATGTTTTCAAAGTTACACAAAGCTTGTTAGATTTTTTTAACCTTGCCTGGCAACACATTTGTGTCTTTTGGCATAATTTTGGATAACACTTACGGACTCTCATCTCTTTCATTAGGAAAGAGTATTGCATGTACATGTCATACTAAGACATGGTCTGTATAGCCTAGAAATGATAAAACTTTCTTAGGCTTGATTTGCTTGTGTGTTTCACTCTAAAGGTACTTTCTACCAAAGTATCTTTTAAATTGTGTATTCTTTACCAAATATGCGTGTGAATGATCACATTTGGAACAGGAAGTTTAAAATTTATAGTAACAGGTTCGTAAATCAATTTTTAAATAGTTCTGTTGTAGCCAGGTGTGGTGCACACCTGTAATCCCAGCACTCAGGAGGCTGAGGTAGGAGGATCATTGCAAGTTCGAGACCAGCCTGGGCTGCAAAGTGAGCTAAAGGTCAACAACCTGAACTGTATAGCGAGACCCTGTCTCAAAAAGACCAAAAAAAAAAGTTCTGCTGTAGTGCTATGTGGGATTTAAATTATGGCATGAAACAAACATGAAGATAGAATATGAGTATTTTTGGAGTATGTACTTTGTACTTTTCTTGAAGAAAAAAAAAGAGCAGTCTGTTTAGAAATGTAGTCAAATGAATTTTAATTTGAAAATTTTTAATTTTTCAACTAACTTTCATTGGTTGCCATATATTTTTGTCAAAACAGAATACAAAGGCTTGATCTTTATTTTTAATTATTTGTATCTCACATTAAGAGAGTTCTTTGTTTCATTTTGTGAAACAACCATAGAAGTTGACTGATCATTTGTCATATAGCTAAATACTCATCTGTTTTGTTTTATAGGTAGCAGAAATTTTTAAGATATCAGAAATGAGGCAAGTGGCTTTAACTGTAGTTTCTGGTGGGTTAAAAAATATTCTCTCTTCTTGCAGCCTGTTGTCCAGAGCCAAAGAAGTTAATGGACAATTTTCTATAGTGTATTAATACCAAAATAGTCAGAATTTGTATTGTAGATCAACCATTCTTTGCTGAAAATTGACCTCTTGGTATCAAGGTGACAGGCCCAACCCAGTGGAAACTGACTAATGGCTTCCTTATCACTTTTCAACTAGCTTATTAAATTTTTTATTGAAAGCAGTAGTGGCTAGCTTTATTAGTTCTACCTACTACTTGAGTTGCCCAGTACCTAAACTTGTTAATAGGTGTATCGGGTAAGAAAATACTGTGGCATTGTTTAATCATTGCAGACATTGAAAATTTGTGTATATTAAGCTTTAAAGAAATATTGGATGTAACTTCTGCCCTCATTTGTTTTGGGTCTCATCAAATTACCTTCTTCCTATAAATCCTATAAATTTAGATTTTTAAAATTGTACTAATTCATTAAACATGTACTTTATAGGGGTGATTCTGCTAAAACCATTCAGGAGCTTAGTGGGCATAACTTCCTTACATTATTTATTTTGAGTCATAAATTTGCATGTCAGCATTACCAGATACCATATTTTAGGTTCCTTTTTATGAAATCTTAGAATTCAGTTGGAGCAGCTTTTAGGCCTCATGGCAGTTTTCATTGCAAATGCCCTAGACTGGGTATTTAAAAACCCTTGGTTTTTCTTAGTTCATAGAGTAGAATTCCCTTCCTCCAATATGCTTTCAATTTAGCAGATCAAAATGAGTGACTAATACACTTTTCCCATATTGACTTAACAGTTCTCAGCCCCTTTGTTTCCCTCACTATTTAAATTAGAATTAGCAAGTAGAGACTGCTTCTGCCCATATTTAGGTATTCTCTGCTGGGCATATCCAGTGTTTACCTCAGTTGTTGCACTAAAATTGAAGCTACTCTGAAGCCTCTGTTTCTGTCTTCATGTAGGTACCGTCATAGTTTCTGTCTTCCCTATTAGTTGACTGTAAAACCTTCAATGAATCAATCAGTGAAACTATCTTCAAATATAAGGACAGTTAAATTGATAGCTCAGAAATAACCCAGTCCTTTCTTAGGAAGCCCTGTTTATTAAAATTAGCTTTCTAGGGGATTGTCTTATTACGAAGTTAATCCTTAGTGATATTCTAGTGTATTCACATTTCATAGTACTTACTTTATAATTTGGCCATTATTTAAATTTAACTTCAAAAAGTTTTTAGCTTTGTTAAATCTATAGTGATTATCTTCATAAATAACTGGAGATCAGATGCTTCATTGGGAGCTTGTTTGTAAAAACTCAGTAAGAATCTATATAAAACAGTTTTGCCCTCTCTAACATAGGAAGACTAGTGAGAAGAAAGTTTAGACTAATGTAAGCAATCAGGTGACTTATAATTAACTTTGTTGATGAATACTTTTAGTATTTTTTCCTTCATGAAGAAATTGCATATATGTAGTTTAAAATGAGAGTAACAGTTGCTAAGTGCACTATCCCCTTGAGTGTACTTGTCCTTTATGGTACCAGTGGTATTTACATACACAGTAATTAGGAAAGTAGTAGACATGGACTTAATGAATATCTAAATAAGTTTATGGTAAGTCTTCTACTAAATATTTGATAATTTCTCTTAAAAAATTTTAGAGTGATTACTCACTTTAGAAATGTGTTCTTAAATGACCTGAAGTATTTTGACCTCAGACTTAGTTTCTCACGTTTGTCCTATGAGATTTCATTTCTGAAACTAAAGGTAAACTAGAACTAAGCTGCTTATATAAGTACTATGGATACTATATAAGTTGTTTTGTTTTGTTCATTCTTTAAGAAGCTTGAGTCTATTAACTAAATTCTTTAAGAAGCTTGAGTCTATTAGTTAAATGGTATACCCAAATAGGGTCATATTTCACAACTTGGCAAATCTAATTTTGAATGCTGAATAATAAAACTTCTTAAAAATCTCTTTAATTAAGTATAACTTGTACTAGAAAAATATACTATTCATTAGTGTACAGACTGAAAACACCTGGGTAACCAGTGCCAAAATCATGACACTGGATGTTATAAACCTCCTTTATGGCCTTTCATGCCCTCGTCTAGTCACTTCTCTCCCTGTCCTAAATTCTGTGTTATGTAAGTAGAATTTTGCACTATATATTTGGTTTGACTTCTTTTACACAGTGATGTGTTTCAGATTCATCCCTACAGTTCTGCGTAGTTGTTAGTCTGAACTACACAATTTTAAGGAATCACTGTGGGAGAGGGGCAGTACTTGTCGGAGATTGTTGCTGATAAATGCTCTCTTACGTAACTCCAGGATATTCACTCAAATCATTTTATGGTCATCCCAAATGTAGTCCGTAATAATTTGTATCTAGTATTTAAGTGTTTTCTGATTACCTTCCAGCCTATTCTACTTAAGGACATCTAGTAGAGAAAGACAAAAATTAAGAGAACAGCTTTTAATGACCTTTAGGCTGTTTACTCTCTTGCTTCCTGCTTGCTTACTTTCCCCTATTACTCTAAATAATTTTAGAATTAAAAATTGAAAAAATAGTGCTGAGGGCTTCTGTGCACTACTTTTCACCTAGCTTTTCCTAATGAACAAATAGCCAAGATACTAAGTCCGGTCTTAATATGTATGGAAATGTAGTTAACTATAAGAATACTTTCGGATTCCCAGCTTTTTTTGTAGTACTTATTACAGTTGGTATACTCATAAAACTCTTGTGTCACAATTTATGAATATTTTTGTCAGTAATTTATAGTTTTTGCGAGGAGAGTAGGCCAAGATAGGAGAGACAGATAATCAATGGTACTTTGAGGATCAGGTGAATGTTACATATATTCTCTCTAAAGCTTATTCTTGGAGCCCACAATTAAGTGAAAATGGAAGGACCTGCTTATAATATGTTCATATTGCTTTAAAGCAGACAACTGATAGCTCTTGCAGGATGGTAGCACTTAACAAATTTATAGACTGAAGCAGGTACAGAAATAGAGGAACTTATATGAAAATTGAAGGCAGCAGAAACCTATGTTGAGTGGGTATAGCAAAAATATACCCAAATGTGTTAATTGACCATGTTTTATAGTACTGATTAGTGAGTGACAGACCTACAAAAGGAACAGAAAACTAATATAATTTTAGGCAATGTTGGTAAAACTAAACAGGACAAGATAGTGACAGACCTATTGTATCACATTACTGTACGATAGTTCCAAATACAGAACAAGAGAACCTACTGTCTTTAAATTCTACCTAAGGGCCGGGAGTTTGGCTCAGTCCCTTAAGCGCCTGCCCAGGCAAGTGCGAGGCTATGAGTTCAATCCCTGGTGCCGCAAAAAAAATAAATAAATAAAAATAAAAATAAATTCTACCTGGATAGCCAGGTAGGTGTTATTAACAGGCACAGTTAAGCTTATTGAAAGTAAATATGCCTCCTAAGAAATTAGTCTTGTCTTTGAAAAAAGTAATAAAATCGTTTTCATGTCTATTAATCCAGGATGTTGACTTTGAGGTTTAGGTTCTTCATTGGTGGCCTTGTTTATCTGGCCAAAGATGCCTTAAAAAACTGTGTGTTTGCTTAAGAAATGGCAAACTAGCCAACTCTTCATCAGTAAGTGGTGGTCCTGAATAGGGAAACCAGTATAACACTGGCGGTGGGGTGGAGTTGGGGGACAGGAAGGTTATTCTGGAAGGACAATTCCCTTAGATGATGGTGGTAAATGAAGTATCCACAAGTGTCTAGGCGTCATTCTGTGATGCCAGACAGGTAAAATAACTTGTTGAGAAAAGAGTGGCTTCTGTTACAAACTGACTTCAGAATTTAAGAAGGTTAATAATTCCATTCAGAAGTCATGGACTGTGCACACCTGGCCATCAGTCTAGGTCATAATCATAGGAAAATAAGGCCTTGAAAAATTTAAAACCACAATGCATAGTTATGAAATTGATGCTCTCAGAGTGTAAATTAAATTCTTGTTGATGCAGAAGAAAGTGCATTATGTAGAAAGGAAATACAATTTTGTGTAGAGTATAGTGAATGTAGATTATTAGGGTGTTAGTGGAGAGTGAAAAGGCCACATAAAACTCTTAAAAATCCATGTCTTCAGTGTTCTGAAAAGATACTTGGGAATTTCAATAAAGTATTGGAGAATTGGTCATATTCTGAAGTATAATCAGCCCTCTGTATCCACAGACAGGTTTTGTAGTTTTTTTGTTGTTGTTGTTGTTTTTGTTTTGTTTTGTTTTGTGGCACCGGGGCTCGAACTCACAGCCTCACGCCTGCCAGACAGGCACTTAAGCCACTGAGCCAAACTCCTGGCCCTGATTTTTTGAGGTAGGGTTGCACTATGTAGCTCAGGCCAGCCTTGTGCTTACGTTGTAGCCCAAGCCAGCCTCAAACTCACAATGCTCCTCCTACCTCAGCCTCCCGAGTGTTGGGATGGTTCTGTATTTTTGGATTCAGATAAAATTCTTTTTTTAATTGAATTAGATTCATTTTTTGTCATTCCCTAAACAATATAGTATCACAGGTATTTACATAGAGATGATGCTATGTTAGGTATTACAAGTAGTCTAGGGATTTAAAGAATACAGGAGGGTGTCACAGGTTGTATTCAGATACAGTGGTATTTTGCATAAGAATTTGACTGGATATTGCATTCACAAGATGTCCTGGAACCTATAGCCTGAGACACCTGAGGGATGACTATGGTCTCTGGCAGTACATTTTTGTCCCAGATAGTAGGCATTTGACATTAAAGGGACTTTTCTGTTGTATTTTAAATGGTTCTCTTGAGGTCACCATTTCTAATCCAACAACTAATGCCTTAGCATTTCACTTTTGTATTGCAGTTCAGCATGAATTAAAGGAAAGAAAGCTAAGAAATTGGCTGTTATTTCACTCAGTAAAAGTTTGTTGACTCCTATTAGTCAACACTGGAAGAAACAAGATTAGTAAAACTCAGTATGTACTTTGAAGGAGTGTGGCCTTAATATGGGAAAAGATAGATACATACATTATCACGTAATTGAAAGTAGTAACTACCATATAAAATTCAGGTACTTTATGTGTCAAGGACAGATAAACGAATTGGTCAAAGTTTCTTCAGAAAGTGGCTTTTTGAATTGGAAACAGGTGGATTAAATTTGATCTTGCAGCGCTAAAGAGTTGAGGGAAAGAGGGCAGTCCAGTTATAGGAAGTTCTGTGAACAATGTGAAAATACACAGTAATTGCTATATAAGGATAGTTAAATTTGGAGAAGAGAAACTGAGTTGGATAGGGACCAAAAAAATACTAGAGGGCCACTGAAGACCTAAATTAGTCAGTGGTGATGAGGAAAAATTATCAGAAAGTAGGAATTACAAGATTTTATAGCTTATTGGATATAATAGGAACACACTCAAACATGGCTCTCAAGTGTCAGAAACCTAATTGAGGGAATGCTGGTACTGTCAGGAAATACTAGTGAAAGAATTATTTTGGAAAAGAGAAAGTAGTGATGGGTTTTTGCTTTTAGCTATTTTCTGGATAAGTTGACAGACTAAAGGGAAGATTACTTAGGATACAGTTGATTGCTCCTAGTGTCATCTCTCTGTCCAAAAACTAAAATTTCTGACCATTCCAGAAGCAAGCAAGCATTTATGATAGTTACAACTTTTCAGAACAGTATAATAGTGAACTTTTTTGAAGTGAATGTGCCTACTTCCTCAATATCTTGTTCTACTGTATAATAGAAATTTTTCATTAAAAAAAAGTGAGCTAAATGATAACCATAAGCCTAGTTTTTACTGAACTGTAAGAACTTTTTAATATCACGTTCTCTATTAAATGGCATTTTTCCTAGTCACAAATTGGAAAAGATAGAAGTGATTTAAAAACACAGGAAATGTTCCAGAGTTGTGATAGCAATATTGGCAGTGATTCAAGATTGATGTTAGTATAACTTTCTAAATAAATACTGATTTTAGTAAGAAGTATCATTTTAAATTGTAAAGGATATCTAATCATTTTGGATTTTCAAGGATTTTCTGCATTTTGGAATTTCATGATTGAAACTCTTCACATATGGCCATTATACTTAGTAACATCTAATTTTAAAATGCATGCTTAGGAAAAATTTAAAATAGAAATTTAATAATTTTTTGAAAACATAGACAGTTCTAAAGCCCTAGACTTACCATACAGTTGTATAATGCACACACCTTTATATTTTTTTAAAAAATGCTCCATAGTAAAAAACAAACAAACAAACAAAAAAACTGATTTTGCTTTAAATGTGGCTGTCTTAATTTTGTCTTACCAAGACTTTCAGGCATTTATGAAAACAATGCTGTTTGCTGGCAGGCTCTCTTAAAGGGTCCAGCAGTCTGACCTTTAAATGACCAGTTCATCAAAAGCCTTTGCAGAAAGCAAATTACCAGTATTACTGATACATGTTTCAGGAAGCATTTACTTTACTAAATATGACTGCATATTGTATCTTCTCATGGAATTTGTCCCACAAAAAAATAAATCATTAAAAATAAAGATATAAAAATTTGTGATAGTATTTTGGTTGACAGGAGATAAGAATTACATAAAAACTTCCTATAGACATTTGGTAGTAGGTTAACAAAATGAATACAACTTTAAACTGTTACCTATCGTCGTAGATATGGATTTTTGCCTTCACCAGGTGATTTTATTATAAAGTTGTACTTTGAAAAAAGACGAATTTGTGTGAGTTTATTGAAGTCAAATGTGTTGTGAGATTACATTTGGAAAAGATTTTATTTGTAAATGATCCTAGGTAAATAGAAAAGTTCAACTGAAAGTTAAAATCTATAGCAGCATATTTGATCAAATATCTTTTTTTTAAGATAACTGCAAAGTTTCCTTTATAATACTGGCTTTGATTTTCCATAGCTCTGCACAAATGATCTTCCTTTGTAATGGCCTCTTTCTCTTTTCCGTACCTTACTCCATTATACTGTTTTATTCAGGAGTAAACTTAGGCCTGCAAATATAGGCTGCCTTTCTTATGGATTACTGGCAACTAAAAATGTGTGTGTGGCCTTTCTTACCAGACAGAAAATGTTGTTAATGACACTACTTTTCAGGGATTAAAATAGTTACCCAGTTGAAAATTTTTTGGTAAAAATGTAATAAATTTTAGATGATATTCTTAAAGAAGTAATTTTTGCCATTATTAAACCTTCCTCTCCCTCCCTCCATTTTCTTCCATGCCCATACTCAAATAAGCAGTAGGACCACTGCTTAATAGATAGGATACATTATTATGTCAATTATGAACAGCATATGACAAGTTTATTCTTACCAACATAATTGGGCATTGTGGAGACAGACTGAGATTTAAAAATTGAATGCTGTCTTAAGCATTTAGATGATTCATATAGGTTATTACTACTCTAGACACCTGTGCTGTAAGTCTAGAAATTTATAAATGGAAGTAGGCCAAATAGTAGAACTCAAGTGCCGTTCTGTTGGGCTACAAAACTGACTATACAGGTTATATGGTGTTAAATCAATTTCTGGATCATGATCTTAAACCTTTAATTGGTTCCATTTCTATTTGACTCTTCATTAACAAGTATTTCTGACGGCCTGAAAGTCCATGTTGAAACTTAAGTTTGAAGTATCCAAATCAAATATGAAATTATTTTACATTTAAAAGATAAAGTACAAAATATCAGTTGTGTGATCATGGTAAAACATAAAAATTTTGCTATAAAAGATTTTTAAAAGCTATTTGATTAAAACACTTATTTACTTAAACTCTTTGCTAGAATTTTTTTTAGAATTCAGCATCGGAGGAGGAATGTGACATAATAATGATCGAAAGCCGAAAGTTTAAAAGTTGTGGTGCCCTCACATGGTTGGAGGGTTATTCTAGCTTCTAAGGACTGAATGTTGTCCACAAGAGTGTCTCATCAGGTCATAAATTGGTAAGACTTAATGGATTAGATTTTATGTATTATACCTGATGTTATTGTATTGAGATGACTTTATGAACAAAATGAGCACATTGTATAACTAAGAGTATAGTATTAAATATAAGTTAAACTTGGAATTTTAAATACTTGTAGTATGTAATCTTTTCAGTTTTTATGAGGCTCAAAGCCGTATCTTTGCAGTGGTGTTTAATAAATACATCCATTTTAAAAAGAAAGTGAAATCCTGTGTTACAGTAAAATTATTTAACTATTGCTGTCGCATCTGTTACAGACAGCATAGTGAAGAGTCCCAGATATTTTCTAATTACTGTTCCAGAAGATATTTCAGAAATAATGCATCTTTTAAAAAAATATCCATTTTATTTATAAAATTTAGTTTAAATTACTTGTATTGCTTTGGGGGTTTTGCTTTCTTAATGTTTCTAAAATAAGACCCAAGCTTTTTTCTCAGTTTTTACATTGAGAACTAGTCAGGTCAGTATCACGTGAAAATATTTTACAGATTAATATACATTTTTTATGCCCTGAAAATTAATTCCATTTATAATAGTACTCTCCTTCAAAAAAAATTTAACTTATTTGTATACTTTGTTATTTTTGCTTTTTTTCTAAAATTGTATCTTTTGGCGTGAGAACAGGCTCATAGAATGGTAGAATTTAGCTGATAATAAGTTCTTAAAATCTTTAATCTGAATATCATATTTTATAGTAAGTTAACTTATATGTCCAACATCATACATTTGTAGGACTGACATTCTTATTAAAACATGGCACACATGTCTTGTAAGTCTACCAAAAATTATTTGAAGTTACATTTTTTTCTAAGAATAACCAAAAGGTATGGGTTGATACCAACTAAACAGGCCACTATATCAGTTCTTTCCCTTGTACAAATTCATACCCATTCTGTCTTTTGAATAATATTCTAAATTGTTTGTGATGTGGTATTCCATAGCTTCATGTTCATCACATTCTATAAAGTTTCTTAAACTAGTAATTGCTATCAGAGGTAGCCCAGAAGGAAATAAACTATTAACAATTGTTTCTTATTGTATATACTTTTCTGTTTTCTTCATTTTCTATAATCTACTTAACATTGATAATCAGGAAATTAATTTTTAATTTCTATAGAGTAGAATATTCATATTTAGTAGTCAGGGTCTTCAGAAGGTCATGAACCTTGTAGAATCTGAAGTATAATTTTTTTGTATGTTCATTTCTATAAAAGGTCCAAAGCTTTTGTCAGACTTCAAAACAGTTAATATTAGCTAGTGTATGTTTTGTTAAGCACCAAAGTAAGTGGTTTATGAGTGAATCCTTTAACAAGTACATTGATCCTATTGATCTTTACTAATACTTTCCCAAGATTCCCTTATTATAAGTGACCATTAGAATGATGGAATGGGACAAATCAGAACCTGCCTGTTTTTAGTTTAGGAATTTGATACTGTCAATGGCTGTGCTTAAGTGTTGATTGGATTTCTCCACAGAATAGTTAGTTATGTTTTTTGCTACTGAATGATTACTCATTGTTGGGCAGTGTACTATTTTTTGCAGATCATCTTAATTTTCAGAAGTCATGATTATATAGGTATTATCAATATCTTTCACAGAGAAGGAAATAGAAGTTTAAAAAGGTTAAGCAACTTGATCAAGTCACATGGCCACTGAGTAGTGGTGTTAAAATTCAAGTCTAGCTTTCTAACTGGCACATGGGCTCTCTGTCAGTATGTTGGTATGCAGGGTAACCCCTGGAAAACTTTAAGGTTAGGTTAAAGGAGAATCTTAAAATTGTTTGAGTCTGGGATTACATAAATCTGACTTACTTTGATCATAAGTGGCAATAAATCATCCTGTATTATAAAATCAGCTTTTAAAGCATTTAACAAAAAGTTTTAAGTTGATTAATGTTTAAAAGTATTTGTTGTATTAGCAAGTAAATCCCATTCAAATTTAATGCTTATGATTATAAGCAAATGCAGGTGTGTTTTATATACATATGTATATTTTAAAAGAGAAGTCGAGCCGGGGGTTTAGCTCAGCGGTTTAAATGCCTGCCTGGCAGGTGAGAGGTTGCGAGTTCAATCCCCAGTACCCAAAAGAAAGAAAGAAAGACAGACAGGAAAGAAGGAAGGAAGGTAGGTAGGTAGGTCGGTCGGTCGGTCTTGGTACTTATAATAGTGTTGTATTTTAAGTGTAACCATTAAGGAACTCACCCTTTAATACTTACGATTTATAACTAACAAACATTAGGAGGAGGTATTTTAAAAAGCTTCTCTAAGTACAAATGATTCTTAGAGTAATGGGAAATATATGTAAAACTCCCTTCTCAGTGCTTCATGAGAACTTCTCATTTGTCCTTAGTTGTGAATAACTCTGTTAAGAAACCTTGTATGCCTGCTTTTAAAAATACTAGGCAAATTATATTGATATATGAATTTTTTATTCATATCTTTTCAGTTAGTTAATTTTACTTTCAGATGAGTTTCAAACGTTATAGCCTATTTTTAAGTACTTACACTAAGGTTCCTATGTGTCTAAATATGTCTTGAAATTAAATCTGCATTAATAAAACTACTTTAAAACAAGTACAAGTTAAAAATTCATAAGGATTTGTTAAATTGACACGGGGGATCATGTCAATTATAAACTAGTTCTTTAGTGCCATGTTTAAAAATGTATATACATCAAAGGTCATCAGAATATGAAAATTCTATTTTGT
>RJWM01000886.1:0-130090 GCA_004363535.1 Dasyprocta punctata | reverse complement strand
GGATAAGTAGCTCTTCTTGAAAGATTGTCTTGTTACTTTCTTGATTCTATTAAGATGGTATGGATGGCTTTGTGTGTCATCTTTATAAGCTGGAAGCCATTTTTATGCTCTAGACGCTCAAGCATTTTTACCTCCAGCATAGGGCATTTCATCTTGCTTTCAAATTTCCCTGATTTCTCATAAAGTACTGCACACCCCCATGAAGTTGCAGTTCAGAGTTGGCGGCCTCAGTTGCTTGCAGATTTTTCCTTAGAACCTAATAATTGTTTGGAAACCCCCACAATTTCGCAAAAACCACAGATATCCTCCGCAGTTGTTTTTTGGGCGGGAGGCTTGCAGGTAGCCAATCTGACAGTGTTACTCAGTTCTCCTTGCTGCTGATTGACTGCTACCCTGTAACCCGTGTCAGGCAGATGCACCAGCATTCCTGCTAGTTGTTGTACCGTGTGTACTTACCTCAAGTGTTCTTAGTTTTGTTCTTCTCAAAACTCTAAGATCCCTAAGATGCCACCAAAATGCTCTGCATCTTCTAAGGCTTTATTAATTCAGTATTTTATTAAATTAAATTACATAACTGAAGGAGACAGCATAGTTAAGGTTTAAACTATAAAAACAGGCATTTATTGGCATTTTTCTGACCATATATAAAATGCATGATTTTTCACAATTTTCAGGTGCTCTAGGAATGTAACCCCCACAAATTTTGGGGTTCCATTGTATTGCTAGTGTGCCTAATGCGTGTTTCTTCAGGCTATTTATTTCTCTCATCCGCATATGGGATACTATCCTTTCTTGTATAGAAGAGCAGCAACCTTCTAACTTTATTATTTGAGTTTTCTAATGTGGTTTAACTGTACCTACTGTTCTTTTTACTTGGAACTTTCAATTTTTGTTACTTTTTTCTTCTTCATCCAGCTGTTTTATTTTCTATCATATACATTATTAGTTTTCCTGATTCTAGATACTGATTATTTGCTCCTGAAACACTGTTGCTGTATCTTGGCAGTTGCCATACCTATAATTTGTATACTTCCTGCTTTAAACTGTAAGTCAGTAAACTTGGGTTGTATTTTAAATGCATTAAAATCCTTCTGGGAGCCGGGCGTGGTGCCGCACGCCTTTAATCCCAGCACTCTGGGAGGCTGAGGTAGGCGGAGCGTTGTGAGTTCGAGGCTGGCTTGGGCTACAAAGCGAGCTCAAGGCTGGCCTGAGCTACATAGTGCGACCCTGCCTCAAAAAACCAGGGCCGGGAGTTTGGCTCAGTGGCTCAAGCGCCTGTCTGGCAGGTGTGAGGTTGTGAGTTCAATCCCCAGTGCCGCAAAAAAAAAAAAAAAAAAAAAAAACCTTCTGGGGCATACCACCACAAAATTTGGTATCTGTAAGGAATGTCAGATGTTATATACAATTGTGGACAAGAGTCACATGTAGGCCAGGTGTGGTGGCACGTACCTATAATCCCAACACTTGGGAGGCTGAGGTAGGAGGATCATTGCAAGTTCACAACCAGTCTGGGCTACAAAGTGAGCTCAATACCAGCCTGAACTCGGCCGGGGATTTAGCTCAGCGGTTCAAGCACTTGCTTGGGAAGCACAAGGTTGTGAGTTCGATCTGGGTACCAAAAAAAAAAAAAAAGATCAACCTGAACTGCATAGGGAGGCCCTGTCTCAGAAGACCGAAAAAAAAAAGAAAGAAAGAAAAGAATCGTGTGTACAAACCAGATCACCTAAATCCTAAATTAGTGTTTCATGACATTTAGGGTTTGGTTACTATGCTTTACTAGTACAAAGTATATAGGTAACATATTAAGTGTTTGCCATCTGCTAGACATACAGATTATTTCACTGAATCCTATTACTACTCCTGTTATCCTTTGGAGATGCTACATAGCTTGCGTAAGTCATATCTTAAATGGGAGGAGTTGGAATTCAAACTTTGGTATAAGTTTAGATCTAAAGCCCTTTTATTCATTACTACTTCTCAGAGGTTATTCTCTAAGCCTAGAGTTACAACTTTTGAGTTACATATGACTTTAGTGGTCATTTATTAAAAACAACTTGTCCCCCACTTGAATCATGCCTACAGTGTGCCTTCCAAGTTGTAATCTACAGTTTGAACCGCCAGTGATGTTTACCTTGGAATCCTGTTTTTTTTTTTTTTCAACTTCATGTTTAACGCTTTCATGAACCTTCCAGTACAACAGAGAATCTTAAAATTTGAAGCAGGAAAATTAGATGCTTGCTACCACTTGATTCATATAAAAGAATATAGTTATACTACAAATTCTGTGGAAATATTAAACTGGGTACATTCTCTAGGTATCTGTTCATGGCCATGTAAATCATGTAAGCTAGTAGAAACGTGGTTCTAAAGTTCTTTTCCAAAAACAGATAAGGAGGCATTACCTGGTAACTTTGAGATCTTGAAGATACCTTCCCCACTTCACAATTTTTATTCTACTGATGATCCAAGGTATCAGAGAATACCTTTATTTGTGCTTGCTCTAATCCACCAATATCAAAATTGCAATACATTAGAATTTTTGTTCAGACTCCTAGATCTAGTTACTGAGAACTTATACATAGGACGTGCTTAAAGACATGGTAGTCTGAACTGTCTTCTTTATCTGACCCAGCCAAACCTGCAAGCCTTGGGTCTTTTGTTTCTTTCACTTCCAATTGAATGGCAAGAAAACTGATCAGTTGAGAAGACTTATAGATAGGTATTTATTGTATACAAATAATACTTTCACTAGATTTATAAATCATTTCTAAATTAAAAAAAACTGAGGTTTTTATCCAAAAGATCATTTGGTTTTTAAAGGTAATTTTATTTTCCATTTAAAGTCTTCTGTCATCACCAGGATCAGTATATGGAACTGCTAAGTTTCACTGGTATGATTTTTTTTTTATTTACTTGAGTTGCCTGTGTCATAGACAAACTGCTACATTTTCTTCTTGGTTAATAAAACCAGATGTAAAGCCGGGGATTTAGCTCAGTGGCGTAAGCACCTGCCTGGCAAGTACCAAGTCATGAGTTCGATCCTGGTACCACCAAAAAAATGTAAAAAATAAAACCAGATGTAAGGAACAACAACAAACATGACTCTTGGCTTTTTAAGCTCTCTTTATTAAGGAGAGAAAAGTTTCTTGAGATCTGCCCATTTTTTAGTGTAGTCCAATGATAGCATTCTATTAGTTTCTAATAATTTAAGTAGCTGGTTAATTTCTCATATCTTTTTCCTGGCATGCTAAAAACTAATAATGTCTGTTTATGCATGAGTTATAAAATGTAATTAATGACCTGAGCATGTGACTCAGTGGGATACCACTTGCCTAGCATGAGTAAGGCCCTGGATTCAATTCATAGGACCATATAAATAATAATTTTTTTACTGTAATTAGGTAATATACTAAATTTTGTAAGTTATATTTTCATATTTTTTGAATAATATGTTTAATATTATATGTGGTTTTATAGTAAGTAGAGAGTAGATCCTTTGATAAGTAATTCCTATTTTTAAGGTTTAATTCCAGAGATAAGAATTGATGAAGACAGCAAAAAACAAAACTGTTTATGAAAGAATTAGAGAAGTGAAAACTATTGATAAGACCCAGCATAGTCCCCACCATCCTCCCTCTCTCAGCTTTCAGCTGTGAGCCCCTTATCTTTTGTATCACCCTTGCAGTTCATTTTCATTATGATAGAACAGTATCTTTCTATACCCATGCCTTCAGTACACTGAAAAATAAATAAAAGACCAAAGAGGCTGTACATTTCAAAAAAAGGTAAAAAACTTACGTCCTTATGGGTATTCTTTTGCCTTTCATCTGTTTAAAAAAGAGTTGACAAGAAAGAGGGCTACAGAAAATATAGGTGAGACATACTACTTCAGATGGCAGTTGTATCTCTAGACTATAAATTCATTTCAGAAATTTCAGGTGATGATGTAAATGAATTCATCATAAAAGACTTTATACAAACTGATGTGTACAAATGTAAAATTCTTATGCATCATTATGTAATTATTATCTAGAAGAATTCAAAGACACGGATCTAGGTTGAAGTGAGGAAAAGTTGTTAGCCATTAAAAACTTTTTGTTACTGACATTGTACCTATTTGAATACCATCTGCTAGAGTAAAAAAATGCTTGTAACCCTTCAGATTTTTATCATAGTGGTATTTTATATTTTTCTTTATTGTTCAACACCAGAATTGCTTTCTTAATTAGGTAATTCCAAAGCAGTGACTCACTAGGATAGTAAATGCTTTAAAAGCAAAGCACCACTTTATTTCAGTGTTTTTGTTTGCTTCTAATAATCTTGATTGTTGAAATTTCATGTAACTTAAAGGAAAGCCTAAGACTCTCAAAATACTTCTATTGAAGTAAATTAATTCAGATGCCTTTAGAAAAAAATTCCCATAGTAAGTTAAGGATAGTTTATTCTAAACTGTGAAACTTTGAAAACCTCGGGATTGGTAAATTTTATTAATGTTGAATCAACAGGAATGCCATGTTTAATATCCTTATTGAAGTCAAAACAATTTTTATTGTATACATTTTTTACTGCATTGTCTTTAATACTCCACTAGTTCAGTAGCAAAACCCATATATATTTATTATAACATAATTGGGATTAATTATTTTGGGTGAGACATAACTACAAAATGTGTTTTGTAATACTAATGATAATTGTTTTTTATTTATACTTCGTCTCAGGAAGTTAACTCTTATTTAATTTGTATATTAAGTTACACTGGGAAAGTAGATCTTATAAAGTGTCAAAGTCCAAATTGATCCAAATAATAGAATTAATTGGGGTGTAAGTGTTTACTGCTATACACACCTCACATAATCCTTACAACAGTCCTTTTAAGATAGTTGTAACTGCAGCGTCTTTTTACAAATGAGGCTGAGACTGGTTTCACTGTTGGCTTGTGAGGGCCACCCCACTAGTAAGTGGGTAGTTCAGATTTTAAAACAGCTTGTTTAAAGCATATGCTTTTAACCACTTTTTCTTTGAGAATTAAGCTTTTTACTTAGACTACTGCTGAGAGGCAAGCTCTTTATGTCCCAGAATGTCCGGCCCCAGCATGAAGTATAGCTCAAAAGAGACATAAACCAAGTAGTAGTAAACTGACAAGACACCCTTACTTTTGAGAATATATATGCTTTTTTCAAATTTGTTGAAGATGTTTCTTTCTTCAAACCTAGGTCAATATACGTTTTTTAAATGTCTCAACTGCGAAACATTGATCTATTAAAAGTAAAGATCAAATATTTTCCAATATTCTGTTCATTTAAGGAGTGGTGATCTTTACTCTAAATGAGAAGCAGTTGTCAATTGAAAAACCTCATGATACTCTTATTCTGGATTTAACCCTACTTTGAAACTCCCTTGAAAACCTTCATTTTATTACTATCCCTGGACTTTGAGAACAGCTTAGGAAGGGACATAAAGTAATAAAGCAGAATTAGTTAATAACCGAGGATAAAACTGGATTTTAGATGGGTAACCCTGATGATAAGGCTAATACAATTATACTTTGTCACATATTTTGTCAAGAATTAGGATTTCTCTGTACCTTCAAGAAATAGGCATAAATGAAAATATTAGTTGTAAAATGATGAAAAGTTATTGATGTGTTTTTTATTGGTATTTGGCTTTTGGTATACAAATGGACAGTCTTGTTTTCCCTTTGGTCAAGCTTCATTGTAGAAATAAGATTAAAATAATTTATTCAAGAATGGGTGCTTAAACCAGGAATGGTGGCGCACACCTCTTATCCCAGGATTCTGGGAGCCTAAGACAAGGAGATCGTAAGTTTAAGCCCAATGTGAATGACTTACTGATGCAACGAGACTTGTCTTAAAAATAAAAAATAATAAACATTCTTTTTAAAGAGCTGGAAATGTAGTCCAGTGCTAAATCCCCAGTAGTGGAAGACAAAAGAAGAAAGAAAGAAAAACTGTTTAGTTGAAAGAAACAGTATATAGAATGCATGAGTGCTCACTTCGGCAGCATATATACTAAAAATTAGAATGATACAGAGATGTGCATGGCTCCTGCACAAGGGTGACATGCAAATTCATGAAGTGTTCCATATTTTTGAGCATCATACCACAGTGATATGTGCACACCCATGTTTATAGCCGCACAGTTAGTAATAGCCAAATCTTGGAAACAGCCCAAATGCCCATCAACTGGTGAATGGATAAAGATGGGGGTTATTTTGAGAGGGTCTCATTAAGTTGCCTACCATGGCCTCAAATTTGGGTTATCGCCCTGCCTCAGACTCCCATGTAACTGGGAATACAGGTGCATACCATCTTCTCTTTAAACAAGGTCATCTTTTCCCACAGTTTCAGCCATCTGCCACTTTCTGACCAACTCTTAAATCTAGACTTTTAGGCCACAGACTTTTCTGGATTTCTAGATACCCATCTTCTACAGTATTTCTATACTTCTCACTGGGATCCACATTTCAAGCAAAATGTAAGTTTCTCATACAGTTAATTTTTCATAAACCAGAAAATTCCTCATGTAATATAGGTGAGAAAATGTTTCCTCTTAACAGAGGAAAGGAATGCTATTACTAACCTTTAAAAGGAGAATTGATCTCTTCTATAAAATTTCTATTAATCATAGTTCTTTCCCTAGAAGGCTTTTTATTTGCTGGCCTTTTCTTAACCCAGCTGAAGTTATTTTATTCTAAAGTATTGAATTTATCTCTCCTTAATTTAAATTTTGTACCTTCAAGGAAAGAAGAGGGTATTTTAAAGACAGTATTGAAAATACAGATTTTTTTTTTAACTAAAGGTTTTTACTTCAATCCCTAAATTATAATGTTTTTCGAAGCTGGTTAATCATCAGCTTCTATCCTAGCAGACCAAAGGAGTGATTTTAGAATATGCACTTCACTTTATTCCTTTCTAGTATAAATACATTACTTAGGTTTTTGTTGGTTATGAACTAGAAGTCAACTGGCAAAATTTGAACTCCTTTCTAATCCCTCTTCCCTTTTGTTCCTTTGAAGTACCACTGTATGTCTAAGTCTAGGTAATTGACAATCATGTACTACTTTCCCAGTCTTCAAAAATTAAAGTCTTCAGCATTGTGGTGTCATTTTTAATTTGGATTTAAACCCCTTGATGTATGTATGCTTCACTGTCCATTAATATGCTGTCATCAAATTACCCAGTTGCTGCTATAAATAGTACAATGAACTCTCTTTAAAGAAAACCAATTCTAATTATATACACTCTTAACCACCCCTTTCTGACACCCTTCTTATTTCAACATGACTGGAGGAAGGAAGTCTTTTCATCCTGCCAGTTCATCTTGAGTAGATACAGTTCCATGATCTCACAATATTTAAGTATTGAACTTGAAATAATAGGCTATTAATTAATCTTTTTAGGTTATTTGAAATATTTGAATTGTCATGGTGATATTGCTGTGCAGATTACATTTCCACATCAGTCTTCAGTTTTTTTAAACTAAATTCTTGTATCTTTCATTTTCAGTGTTTTAAATAGAAAGAATTTTAGTTCAGCTAGCTTTCAAATTATGTTTCTTATACAAAAATCTAGGGCTGGGAGTTTGGCTCAGCGGTTTACGCGCCTGCCTGACAGGCATGATGTTGTGAGTTCGATCCCCAGTGCCACCAAAAAAAAAAAAAAGAAGAAAAATCTGTAAGAAAAAGTAATTACTATATATCAGAATTTCACTGACAAATCTTAGAATGATTCCCTCAAAATAATTTAACTTAGAAATGTAAAGAAGGTAGTTTAATTTTTGTCTGTACCTTCTTTGAAATTTTTGTTTTTTGTTTTTTGAGACAGGGTCTTGCTATGTAGTTCAGACTGGCCTTGTAATATTTTTATTGTGTACATTTATGTAGCCTATTGTCACATATTTATCACAGATTTTTATTACTTAATGGAGTCTTTGAATAAATAGAATTAACTGAACTACGAGTTAATAAACATTATTGGTTCCGTATTGTTAGGTGGTTATAATTTACTGTAAATCAAAGACATGAGTTTTATAAATCACAAATATCACTTTTTTTTGGTTTTTGTTTTTTGGTTTTTTGTTTGTTTGTTTGTTTTGGTACCAGGGATCAAACTCACAACCTTGCGCCTACCAGGCAGGGCTTAAGCCACTGAGCTAAATCCCCGGCCTTATATTTTGAGACAGGGTCTTGCTATGCAGTTCAGGCTGGCCTTGAACTCACTTTGTAGCCCAGGCTGATCTCAACTCACAAAGGTCCTCCTGCCTCAGCCTCCCAAGTGCTGGGATTAAAGGCGAGTGCCTCTATGCCCGGTTTAATATCACTTGTGTTGACTGCAGAATTTTGAAATAGTTCCTAGAAAAAGTGGACTTGGTCTTTCCTCCTTTCTCCCTTGTTTCCCCTTGTTACTTTTCCTGTCTGCCATTTTTTCATGTCTTGAATTTACGTTGCTTTAGTATAGTAATTATTCCTTTATGGCCCATTTTCATTTTGTAATGTGTTTTTCAGTATTGTCCAGCATGGAATGATCAAAATACATATAAATGTTAAAATTTTTTCTTTAATTATCATATTAATTTTACTTTGTCATTAAACCCTCTCAGAATACTCTACCTAACTTTTAATATACGTATTCTTATTCTTGCCACTTTCTGAAGCAGTTCTGGAAGTCCTGTTTCATGAGTGCCTGTTTACATGTGATAAACACAGTTAATGCTGCTGCCAAGTGCCAGCCAACAGAAAGTCAGGCTCATAAACACATTACTATGTACCCTCATCCACCTTACTCATCAGATCTGACACCATGTGACTTCTAGCTCTTTCCCAAAGCCAAAATGATTGTGAAAGGTAAATGTTTTGAATCAATTCAGGATATTGAGGCAGCCACAACTCAACTAGAGAGAACTTCCAGAACTGCTTCAGAAAATGCAAAGAACAATGGGATAAGTTCAAAGCAAGGGCAGGTATTTTGAGGGGGGTTAATGGCAATGTGTCTTTTACGATACTACATTTTTTTAAATTGACATTCACTATAGTATTTTTTTTATCACACTATGGAATCTTGCTTCCATTTCTGTCTGCCCACCTTCCCATATAATTACATTCTGAGCTTGTGTATGCATCCTTTCACAACTTGATTATGTACATACAGAAGCAAATACAATATTTTTTCATACACTGTTTCCATCTCAATACATAAAAAGCATCTTTGTAGTTTTTAATAGATATATATTTCAACTGAATGGACAACTATTCCATCATTCATTTAACCAGTTCCCTATTGGTAGAAGCCTCAATATTAAAAACAGTGCTATAATGAGTAATAATTGTTTCCCATATATATGCAGATATCTATGGAATAAACTCAGATACAGGATTGATGGTTCAAAGTGTGAATAAAGAAAGCAGCCAGGTGCAGGGATGCGTGCCTGTAATTCTAGCACTCTAGAAGGTTGAAGCAGGAGAAGGATCACAAGCTCGAACGCAAGCTAGGCAGCTTAGGACTTAGACACTGTGTCTCCAGAAAAAGCTTTAAAAGCCCAGTATCGATAAATAAATAAGGGGAGAGTAGGGTAAGACATCTGTGTTACAAAATGGTATTATAGTTTTAATCTGTATTTTTATTATGATTAAAATATTTTTTTCGTGTCTTGTGAACTGTCATCTTTTGGGCTTCTTGGTCTTACTAGCTTTCAGAAAAACTTTATATTTCAGGGGAATTCTTCAAGAAGCTTTGATTTTTCTAAACTTTTAGGAGTGCAATTTATAGATAAGCTTCTCCTACTCTAAAGTTTTAATGAGATACTTATATGAATTATTTTTAATTTCTTTCATACAAACAATGTAGTTGACTTTGAACAAAGGGGGAGTCTAAGCTGGGAAAGAGACTTCGCATCAGTTGCATGCATATTTATAAATACTCTGAGTTTATTTTTTACCATGTGAGTCTTTTTAATTTAAAAAAAAACCTGTTTTGAAGTGATTGTAGATTCACAAGAAATTAGAAAACAACCTGTGTTCTCTTCATCTAGTTTCCCCCAATAAGAACATAATTGTGTGATGCATACACTGTCAGCCAGGAAGTTGACGTTAGTACAGTTCACGACATGTACCCTTTTTTCTTTTTTAAACCTTTTTCTTTTCTGCCAGGAATTTGACCTAAATTAACTATATGAATATAAAATATACAAGCATATTGGTGAACAAGGTTTTTGTGAAAGATGTAAATACCAATCATTATGTAAATATTTAGTTTTTAATAGCTTCTTAAAGCTTTCATCATACGCTTGAAAGACTAGTTACTTTAAACCTGCTTGCTTTGAATAAGTAACAGCTTTTAAATCACTTATGTCACTACTAATAAAAATCTTCATGGGGCACTTTTAATCATAAAATTAAAATGATATTTGTTGTACATTTGTAGAATCAGAATGCATAAAGTCTTTAGTTCTTAACTCACTATTAACTTCATCTAATATTTTATTAACTATAAAGGTTTGCATTTGCTCAGAGATAATTCTATATGAGTTTTAGACTCTTGAAAGAATTAAAATTTGGGGTCGGGTATTAGCTCAGTGGCACAGGTGCCTGCCCGGCAAACACAAAGTCATGAGTTCAATCCCCAGTACCAAAAAAAAAAAAAAAATTACAATTTCCACTTAAATGAGGTGCTATAAATATTTTTTAGTCTCCTCTTATATAAGAGTTGATGGATTTTTTTAAAATTACACAGTTAAGTCCCCAACTTAAAAATACCTGAGTTGTGAACTTTCACAACAGGTGTATTGAATAAGACTCACTTTATTGGATTAGGAACAAATTGACTTAGAATATTCTCCTGGAATAGAACTCATTTGTAAATCGGGGACTTACTGTATTTGACCTTCATAGGCTTGCTAAACTGTAGATTTATTGGATTTACTTGTAATCATCAACTTGGTATCTTAATTTGTGCTCTAAAAATCAAACAAGCCAGGCATGGTGGTGCACACCTGTAATCCAGGCACTCAGAAGGCTGAGGCAGTAGTTTCACCGTGAGCTTAAGGCTATCCTGAACTGCAGCAAGACCTAGTTCCTTTAAAAAAAAAAAAAAAAAAAAAAAAGATATATTTCTTAGAAAACAGGCAAAATATTATATCTCTTATTTTGGGAAGTAGGGAAAATGAAGATTGTAGATGATTAACTGGAAACATTAGAAGGGTCTTTGAGAAAAGCAATGTAATTTTTTTATAGTTTTGTATTTATAGATACATACCATATCAAGATCAGTCTTAAACTCTTTCTGACAAACTAGAAGAACATCTTAGTTCTTAGCAAATAGGCAAATTATACTAACTGCTCAAAGATCACCAAATAAGTACCTTTTCTAAGAGGTCGACTCCCTTATTCTCAGAGCTGGACTTCTGGGAATGCACTAGATAAGATACAGGGCATGGTATGAACATAGTTTAATCTTTGGATCCTTATTTACGGTTTCACAACTAACAGTGCTTAATGCACTCTTCATTTTTACAACTCAGAATTTATTTTAGGTCACAATAGCTATTATACTTGCTTTTTTTTTCCCCCACAGTCTTACTGTTATGAAGTAAAGGTGGGTGTTTTCACATTAGGTCTAGGTTAAAATCTTGTTCTTAGCATTGGCCTCAGTTCACTCATTTGTAAAATGAAAATGTTCTTTAAGCCTGTTGTTGTAAGGTTTCAGGAACATAGTGTATACCTACATAAAGTAGACAGTCATTCGTTTATATTTTCCTCTACTTTGTTGCTTTGTTAATTAGCATTTATATAGAGGGGAGGACAGAAGATAAAGCAGTCAAAATATGTCCACTGGAAAAAAGAAAAGACATTTGGATTGTTAGCTGTGAGGTATCTGCCCACATTGCTACAAATAAAAAGTTTTCATAAGAACATCATGAAAAGCCAACCTGTCTTACTGCTGCATTGATATTATGAATTTTATTTTGTAATTGGCTTTATTTTATACACTAAATTCAAACTCATTCAGTTATTTTGGGGGAAGTTCCAGAAAATAAAAATTTATTATACAGAAAAAAAATCTCCATGCTGTCTTCCTTTCCACAGCTATTTGTTTCTTCTATAGCTACTATTTTCAATTTATCTGAAAATGCAAATCAAGGTTTAATTTTATTGTAAAAGAATAGTCCATAATAAGCAGAAAGTTTCTCTTTAAAAATTAACCTTTGGCTTTATTAACACTTGTAGTTTACCATAATAGTGATTTTAAGGGGGAGATTTTGAGCTCCTCATTTTCCCCATTACTATGCCAGTAATTATAGCACTGGCTTTAGAAAACACTTACTTTAGCTTGATGGGTATATGTATATACATATATACCCCTTAATGTAAACTGTATAGGTTTTGGGTGTTTGTTTTGTGCTTCTAAAGATTGAACAGAACCTCACACATGCTAGGCAACCACTCTACCACTGAGCTACATCATGTCATTCCCCCCCGCCCCGCCCTTTTTAACAGGGTCTTGGCAAATTGTTCCGACTGGCCTTGAACTTACGATCCTCCTGCCTCAGCCCACTGAGTAGTTGGGATTGCATGTGTGTGCCACCATGACTAATTGGCTTATTCTTATTACTACCTTTTTTGGGGAACCTAATTGTGTAGTAAGTGTATATATTCTACTTTGGGAAGACTAAAAGAGTTTAAATTCAGAAACTAGTTAACCATCAAAACTTGAGATGATAAATGCAATAATTAAAAAGAAAACAAGGTAACATTAGGTAAAGGAAGGAAAATTGAAGGGAAATCATTCATTCTGCTTCACCAGTCTTATTTTGTAAAAGAGTCAAATCAGTACATTAGTTTTGAACACCATAGAAAACACCTTTCTACCCTCATTGAAATCTTATTTTTAAGGCCTGTTCTAGGATCTTGAAATCAAAAATACACTGTTACTTGCTTAAGGATACCAAATACTATAAACCTGGCTGTGTAAAGCAATGATTCTCAAACCTTAGTTCCTGTCCAGATCATCTGGAAAATACACCACCTGGTACCATCCCAGGAGTGTCCATGGGTCTAGGGACTGTCCAAATAATTCCATCTCTAGCAAGTTCCAAGTGACACTGGTGCTTCTGATCCAGAATTGTACTTTAAAAACTACTAATTTCTCTGAATTTTTTAAAATGTAATGACTTCCTACTACTAACCATTAATCATTTCAGATTTAATTACTACTATCACATTTAAATAGTATGCTGTTTACCTCTTAGGTACCAGACAAACTCATTTAATCTTCACAGTAGTTTTATGAATTAGGGTATAAAAGCCTTATTTTAGGTGAAACAACTGACGATTGTAAATGTTAAATAGAGGTCCATCGGTTCATGAACTTAATTCTTTTCACGGTTCTGGTCACAGAATTCATTTCACAATTCACTTGCAATTGAAGTACTACTGTATTCACACAGTAAGTATATGGAAGAGCCAGAATTTGCTACTGTGTGTCCCTGTGCTGTTAAGAAATAAAACTATGCATATGAGTGGAGCACAAAGGATGAACTAATTGACTGTACCGTATGAAATCAAAAGGCATAACAGAAGAAATGATAGTGGGAGGGGGTTGTAAAATATAGCCATAAGAATTGGAACTGTGATCATCTCCAGCAGAGGAAGCAGATCCTGCTAATTCAAGGAAACCTGAGGGAGGGAGCATATGTTCCATAGATTGCAAATACTTATGTGAAACAATAATAGAATAGGGCAGACAATGTAGCAAGAAAAAGATCATATCAAGCGGAGATCAAGGTCATGAAGAATTTTGTATACCAAGCTAAGAAGTTTTAAAAATAGAATTAAAGGGGTTTGGAGGGGGAGGGGTATGTTTTCTCCTTTGACTTTCATCTGTGTAAGCCTGTGATTCTCAAATAATGATCAGGCAGCAGCATAAGGGAATCTTAGAAATACATGTTCCTAGCCAGGGATGGTGGCACATGCCTGTACTCAGGAGGCTGAGGCAGGAGGATTGTTGCAAGTTCAACATCACCTAGAGCTAAAAAGTGAGCTCAAGGCCAGCCTGAACTGCATAGTGAAACCCTGTCTCAAAAAGACGACCCCCGCAAAAAAAACCAAAAATGAAATACATATTCCTGGGGCCCATTTCATACCTACTGAATCAGAAACTCTGAGGTGGAGCCTACAGATCTGTTTTTACCAGACTTTCAAGTGACTTCTACATGCTAATATAGTTTTTGACCACTGCACTAGATTATTGAATTGTTGAACAAGAGCCTTCAAGATAGTCAAAGAAAAAAAAGTCAAGGATTACTGTAATGATAGTAATTATATGTATGACCAGTGTAGTTTTGTGAGAGTACAGTGCTTAACAGGTTTGAAATATTAATACCTTTTAAGGAATACATGCATATATTCAACATTATCAATTTATACTGTACCTTGTAAGCCTGTTTCTTCTGTTGCTGTAAAAGAGATCAGAGTCAGGACAAGAGTTTGTTAAATCAGTTGTCAAAGAATAGCATTCTAATTATTCCTTAGGTACAAGAAGGAATTAGAAACTTGCTAACTGATTTTAGTTATAAAAATGAGCTAAAAAAGAAATAAACTGTTCTAGTTTTTTTTTTAGTTTTTTTCCCCAGTCGCTTGTTAATGTATCAAACATGTTGACATTATATTGTTTAATACGGGTGTATTGAAGGAATAGAATGCATTTAAGTCATGAAGTAACTAAGTAATTCAGTCTTTCCTGTAGAAATAAAAATATAGAAAGTATAATATAGCATTCTCAAGCAAATGCTAATCTAATTGTGTATCACTTTTTTTTTTCCATAGTGCACTTGATACTTGTGATGAATATATTAACAAGGATTCTGGTACCAAACACTAAAGCCTTATGTTTTCTACAGTTGTCCTGTAATTTATAGTTAATGTAGTCTTACTTTGCCTGGCTCTTCACAAGCATTCTTCTTTTCTTTTCTTCTAATTTTAGTAAATGTGCTGCCAAAGCAAGCACCCCACAAGCATTAAGGCCCAACATGTAAAGCATTTGTTAATGATTTGAATATCCTTCCCCATTGTTAAGTATGCAGAATCCTTTTTCGTGTTAGAAATATCAACAAGAGGGC
The DNA here is from genome assembly GCA_004363535.1 of Dasyprocta punctata. Taxonomy (NCBI): domain Eukaryota; kingdom Metazoa; phylum Chordata; class Mammalia; order Rodentia; family Dasyproctidae; genus Dasyprocta; species Dasyprocta punctata. The sequence continues at coordinate 114,958 of RJWM01000886.1, read as the reverse complement.
CAGGGATTTAGCTCAGCGGTGTAAGCACCTGCTTGGCAAGTGCGGAGGTTGTGAGTTCAATCCCCAGTACAAAAAAAAAAAAAAAAACCACAAGAAAAATTGAAGTCATAGGCTATGATTCATTATATAATACTCAGAAAAATTTAGAAGTGAAGCCCACTGAAAATCAGTACCAACCTGCTCATTTTACAGAAGGAAATTGAGATCTAGGGAAGTTAAATTGGTGATTTGGTGATGGTCATGGTCACAAAAATAGTGAAAAGCAGAATTAGAACTGTAGGCAGGCCTATTTGAATTACAATCTAAAAGGCACTACTGCATTGACCACAATATTTCTAAACCTTGTATAATACTGAGGGTCTTCCTCTACTAAAACAGTAAGGTATCAGGTTTTTCCTTCGCAAGACTAATTTAAAAAAAAAAAAAAAACCTAGTTCTGTTTTTCAGAATTTATAAAAAACACCAAAAGGCTATAGACTCTTGCTTCCTTACTCTTATTACTCAGTACATGGGAGAATACATAAACCACCAATTATGTATTCAACTTTCTGGTATCATACAAATGCTAAGGTGATACTTAAATCTGGGATAGATTTACTGAATTGACTACTTTCAGTTATTTTCAGGAAAAACCAGTATAAGCCAAAAGCCTTATTACATGATTTTTATTAGCAAGTAATCTACAATCAAAGCATGTGAGTTTCCCAGAATGTTGAATTCCTTTTTAATGAGCCATGACAAAAAGCCTCTGAATTGTTTTTCAAAGCTGTTTCTATACATCAGGTGTTAAAATGTGAAATGTGTAAAAAAAAAGTCATCATCTGAGTTTTAATGAAATAATCAGTAGGATTTCTACATGAAAAGCAAATCATATATGTAGTTAGTTAATAAAGTTTAACAAATGAGAGGGTACTACTCATTCAGAATGTATTGTTTTCTGGCTAAAGGAAGAACACCTGAATAGAATTGAGTGTAACTTTTAAAGTAGCATACATATATCTATCATAGGCAAATTGTAAATGTTGGACCTACAAAAATTTTTAGAAGTCATCCATTTACTAAGACCTTCATTTTAAGTTAGAGCTCTGGGTACTAGAATTGTTCTGATAGACTTAAGCTATTTCAAATTATCATATTTGTTTTTAAGTGAAACACAATTGTCATCTACATTATTTTTAAGAATTGGAAGGCAGATTAAATGTTTTTTGGAATACCTTAATGAAATATTCTAATTTTTTCCAGTGCATCTGGGGGAGGTGGTGTAGCCATTGACAACAAAATAGAGCAAGCAATGGTAAGTAAAAGTTTATAGTCCTCTCATTTCATAGATCATGGGTTATATGGAATACTTTTTATCAGTTCTAAATAGCAAATGCCTAATTCCTTTAAACAGAGTTAGCCAGATTATATTTTTTGATGATAAGTTTAAGTCAGAGATGCCTAGAACATTGAGAATTTTTAGTCCAGAAGTATCATTTGAGCACATACTTATCCATTTGAATGTCACACATTTCATTCGTTGCCATTGATAAAGGGCTATTGGAGGAGCTATGTGTGATTAAAGCAGTATGTTCTCAGCAGAGAATCATTATCCTCTGATCTTTACAGGTGTTATCTCACTGAGCTCTGATCATTAGGCTTGTTTCTGGTTCTGGTTTCTGTTACTGCTATCAATTTTTTTGTCCCCTTCAAAATATTTTGTTTATATTATACAAAATATTGACTTTAAGTTATTTACAGTATAGGTAAACTATAAATATGGACTTTCACTCTCAAATGATGAGAAAAAATAAATCAGACTTTAAAGTTGAAAGTTAGGGATCAAGGATATAGCTCAGAGGCATAAGTGTTTGCCTAGCTGGCACAAGGTCTTGAGTTAGATTCCCAGTATCAAAAAAGAAAAAAAGTTGAAAGTTAGAGGTCTTTATCTCTAAAATTGAGCTATGACTAGTTTCATTACCAGGCAGCTTTCCATTGGGATATTATAACTGCTATGTCTGCTTGTTATAACATCTAAAAATTTTATTTTAAGCTTTTATTATTTTTAATTCTAAGTATAAACTTTTTTAGACTGCTATTTTCCCCAGGCTGGTCTCAAACTTTTGATTCCTCCAACTCCCATCTCTCCCTTTTGAGTGACTAGGATTATAGGCATCCACCAATATATCTGGAGCTAATTCTTAGTTTAAAATTGATCATTTAGGGAGGAAATATTTTCAGGAAATCATTTTAAACTTCAAAAATTCTGGGCTTGCTGCTATAGGTGGAATCTAGATATTTCCCACCCATCTCCCTAAGTCAGGATATAGCAGAAAAATTAAAAGCAAGAGCAGAAAATCTAATGCAAACACACCTTGTGTTTATAAGGCACCAAGTGGGCTAGAACCAAGTAGCCCCACCTTTCCCTTTCATTCACTTTGACATTCTTAATTTTGTTTTTCACAGGATCTGGTGAAAAGCCATTTGATGTATGCAGTAAGAGAAGAAGTGGAAGTTCTAAAGGAACAAATAAAAGAATTAGTTGAAAGAAACTCTTTACTTGAACGAGAAAATGCACTGTTAAAATCTCTTTCAAACAATGATCAATTATCCCAACTCCCAGCCCAACAGGCCAATCCTGGTAGCACTTCTCAACAGCAAGCAGTGATAGCACAGCCTCCGCAGCCAACGCAACCTCCACAGCAGCCGAATGTCTCCTCTGCATAAAGCTTTCTTAAGCCTCATTAAGGAAAAAAACCGAAAGCAATCTATCCTTGTGTGCCACTGGTATTCTTTTCCTCCACTTTATACAAAAGCAAGTAGCCATGCTTCGGTTGTGTGTTTGGCCTTTTCAGTATTAGACAATCATTCTACCAGAGCTTTTCCTCTAAGAATGTCATGCAGCACTGTTGATGTCCAGTTCTATGTCATCAGTACCCAAGGAGAATAATAGATGGGGTTTATTAAAGCAAGCAAAGTCTGCATTTTACCTGGTGCGCATGAGTGGGGTCTGTAAGCATTTTGGTGGCTCTCCCATGTTTCCTATTACCCGTGGATTTATCTTGAGCCTTCTTCATCATATAAATAACAGTTCATCTAAAGAGCCACTTTTCTTTCAATATCAGTAACATTTGCCTACATAAGTTTTCATTTATTTGTGTTTTATTTATTACAGGGCTGCTATTTTCATAATGTACATGAACAATGTCACAGAACTTTTTTTAATTTTTTTGGATAATTATAAGTATCAGTAAAGGAATTAAAAGACAGGATTGCGTTTAATAAATAAAACGTTTAGGCAATAATTGAACAAAAGAATCCTGGCATATTTCTAACACTAATGGCAATTTACCTTTGGTATTTATTTTCAGTAGTAAAGACCCAGCTTGAATGTAAATTTTGTATAGTGTAAGTATGAAGAACATAGTGCAACTGTACAGGTAGTCACCAGTTATTGTGATATAATAAATAATCGGGCTATTTTGATGAAGAAAACTTCGTTCATTTGTTTCTACTTTCTAATAGAGAAATTGCCACGATTCCTCTGCTTTTCAACATTTCGTATGACTTTTTTTTTCCAGGTGGGAATAAAAAGCTGTGAAATTGTTCAACCTACTTTGTAACCAAAGAAGCAAAGCTGTGTAATGGAGTTTTGGTTTTTGTTTTGTTTTTTGTTTTTTGTTTTTTTTTTTTATAATGCACATTCTTTATGTATTTTTATTTAGTATTTTTCTTGGTCACAATTTTCTTTGCTGTCTAGCATGATCTGCATGACCTATAATCTTTGAACCACTTTCGTACCTCATGTTTTTATCCAGCACTCTTATTGTAATATGTAATAGTCTGTGAACAATGTAAAATAAAAAAGAACGAACAGGTAGTATGGTGGAGCTGAGCTAGTGTACAGTACACTAGTTGTACAAAAACAAAAATGAAGTGAGCCATCTTTTGTTCATTTAAAATGGTGTTTTGAATTTCGTATGCAGAAAACGTTTTGTTACATTGCAGATTTTAATGTATTTAATAAATGCAACATGCAGATTAAGTGCAGTGTATACTGAGTATTTAAATTAAAATGTACATTTCATAAATACAGTTTCAAGAGAAAGCATCATTTTGTGTATACTAACACATTAAGTGTATGTCAGAAATTGATGTATAAATATATTTTAACACATTTTCTGAAATTAAACTGCAGTTTTGTTGAAATATTTGGCTCTATATGTGTTCAAAATTTGACTAGATTTGTATTTTCACAGTTCAAAATATTCCTTAAACAAAAGCTTATGTTATTAATGACAATGATAGTCCTTAAATTTTCAAAGTAAAATAGTTCAAAGAATGCAAAAATGGTGAGCAATATTTATACTCAATATTCATATATGTTAATGATAGTAGGAAATCCTTGTCTACCAAAACTTTTACTTGAATTCAGAAAGGTGCCTGTAGAAATAACATGTGCTGTATCTGTAGCCAGCTAGCTAATCAGGAGTTTATGAGAAATAGTAATTACCTCTCCATGTAAAAGAGAGTAAGTGTTCTTTATCTTTTTGAAGTAAAAACTTAATCAGATTAACGTAAAACAGAAGGCATAAAATTGTTGTATGTTGGATTACCAAATATTTTATATGCTAGTTATGCTGCAGGATATATTCCATGAAAAAAATTTTGATAACAGAAATATTTAAAAGAATTATACAGTATAGGCTTAAATAATCCTAAAGATGTGGTTTGAAATTCTAGGGCCACCATAGGGGAGACAGAATGTGAAACTTTGTTGATGGAATGATGTAATCAGATTCCTAGGTATGCCTTTCCAGTCCTACCAATGCAGTACTTGATACAGGCAAAGAAAAAACTAATATTAGAAAAAGGTTTCAAGAATTAGTGATAGAATATTCCCCATCATACACAAAGCCTGTGTTTAATTCTCAACAGAGCAAAAAAAGAAGGGGGAGGGTTGTATACTTTCTGTGAAAATAAGAAGGTTTAATTCTGGGGATAGAAGAACACTTCATAATCGTAATACCAAGGAGATTAAAATTTGTCAAGATTTAAAGGGATAACATAGTAATTACTATTACATATTTTAAAAACAAAATGAGAGAAAATAGTTAAAAAGAATTGTTCCTAAGAGTTCACAGTAACCTAAGAAATGGAAATTAATTTTTTAACAAATTGTTATGTATCTTTTAAATAGCAGAGCTTAATGTAGTAAGGCAGGTTTACCTATGTTCTCCAGAAAATAATTTGGCAATATGTATTAAAGCCTTAACTATTAATAAACTTTTCAGTTTAATGACACAAAGTTCATGGTGCAATGTTCCAAAAATGCAGAGTTAATTGCACTTGTTCTCTGCTTATTGTCTCCTTACCCTGGAATCCAGACACCCCCTATCTACCATCCTGTGCCCTTCCCCTCTCCAAAAAAAGGCTGTGGAAAGAAGTAGTTACATCCAAACCTAGTTCCATGAGGTATACCCAGTACTCCATGACTCAGTTCTCTTCAGAAACCCTGCTAAAGTAACAAAGTCCAATTCTTGAGATTTACAATTTAAGGATACAGACAAGCCAACTAATACAGTGCAACAGGAAATACAGTTGATAGCTTTGTTGGGTAGCTATCTGAAAAAGTGACATCATTTTGAAGGCTTTAAGGAGCCAATTGGAAGAGCATACCAGGTACAAAGAAAACAGCACTGGAAGATAAAGGAGGGCGTAAACAAGGCTCATTAAGACAGCCACAGCATTACACAGGATACAGACGTAATCACTGCCCCACCTCAGAAAACAAGAATGGTTTGTGATATTAATTAATGGGATATTGTGCTCAGTTGCAGTGACAGGAAGTAGATTGGAGGGCTGAAATGAAACAAGTAATTTAGGCTGGATGACAATTCAGTAAAGGCAAATTTAGGCAATTTTGTGAAGCACGTGAAGCTTTTCTTGGGTCTTTCTGTACCATTTTTTAATAAATACTCCATTCTCAACATCAGATGCCATTTTCTTGAAAAATCAAGGAGCCCCAATTCTCATACTTGAAAGTTTGAGTTGCCTTTTGTGTCTTAACAGTCATGTATCTCAAAGTGAAAATCTTTGCCTCCTGTTAAAGGGATTGCAAGAATTTAACAAAGTAGTGGAGGAAATCAAGGAGCCTTGGTCACTTTATGCCTCTGTAAATTCAGCCCTAAAAGTAAACTCAAATGTAATCCTTTTATTGTGACGACAATTACCATGATTCCAAAGGTTTTTCCTAAAAGCTATTGCTAAAAGCTATTCCTTGCTCCCTGGAAAGGGTAATACGGGTACTAGCCCCAGTACAAATTACTATCACAATAGTTTGTACTCAGCTTCAGCTTTTCATTCTTGGACTTGAGTCAATCCAGCAGCTTCTTTCTTCTGAATACAATCTGCTTATACAAAACTGGACCTTTTCTCCCACTTCAAGCTTCCTAATAATCTATTTTCTAGCAATACTAATTGTTCATTATTTTGTGGTTTATGTTTGTACCTATTTACTCGATTTTCAGATTCCAGAATACATCTCTGTCTCATATTTCTGTATTAGGGCACAGAATATCTATACCAAGATCTGTTTAAATGCATGCATCCCTTTGTACTATACAAGTGTAACCATTTCCTGGTGAGGTAAAATTGGGATGTTACGCCATGTTCAGAGGTGATAATGCTAAAAGGGGAGCACTGTACAAGAAATTAGGCAGTTTTGGGGAATTTCCCCACTGCCTAATGTCACAACTAGAATAAATTTGCAGACTAAGATGCTGCCTACAGAAGCCATAGTTATCCTTTTTAAAGAGGGGAGGAAAAGGTGTGCTGACTTAGAAAAATAACTGAATTTTAATAGGCAAATGCCACACTTCCAACTTTCCCGTGAAAAAAGTTGATGTCATTTTTTGCATTTCAATCTTGCACATACCTGCAGTATTTTCATGTAACAACTGTAAAATACTCTTGCCCACCACAAAATTTTTCCAGATCACACTTGCTGTCATGTCATTTCACAGGCAAGCAACGCATCTATAGATAGATCAAGCCCGAGGATGTCCACAGACATTTTCCCACTGTGTGGCACAATATAATACCAGGTCAGGGACTAGTTCCAGTTTTCCTACTAAAAAATAAAATACACAAATATATGTCACTTGATCAGTTGGCAGATAATACAGAATTATAAAGCTCCAGAAAGAAAAGTTTTGGAGAAATTCGAGTCTATATTTTATTTTATAGAAATATTGTTGAAATACAATTCTGTTTCAGTCTAGGTGCTGCACCCTGTACTGTATCTTTTGGGGGACAGAAAGGTGACTAGGATATAATATGTGCTCTCCAGGAGCTCATAGTCCAATGTCAAAGTAAAAACTGAAGTGCCGTATTTTTTATTCTGAGTGTCGTAGTTTGTGAAAGGTTCATATAAACCAACAGTAACATTGCCATGTCATGTGAAACTTTTTGCCATTGTCCAGAAACAACTTTAAATCACCAAAAAGCTTTAACATCAGTAACCTTTTAGTAATAGGGGAACTCGCAAAAAGGTTCCCACCTTTACTTTGAGCCTCTAAGGTGTCCCCTAAAAAAGAGAAACTAATCTGAGAGAGAAGTTTACATGTTTTTTTCTTGCTCTTAAATTTATAGATAATGGAACTGATTTGAATCTAAAGTAGGGTTTGTGTGTTATAAATTATTGTATCAGCCGGGCGTGGTGGCGCACGCCTTTAATCCCAGCACTCGGGAGACTGAGGTAGGCGGAGCGTTGTGGGTTCCAGGCCGGCTTGGGCTACAACGTGAGCGCAAGGCCGGCCTGAGCTACATAGTGCGACCCTGCCTCAAAAAACCAGGGCCGGGAGTTTGGCTCAGTGCCTTAAGCGCCTGCCCTGGCAGGCGCGAGGTTGTGAGTTCAATCCCGGTGCCGCAAAAAAAATAAATAAATAAAAATAAAAAAAATAAATTATTGTATCATAAGCAACACATTTTTCTTGACTGATAAAATCAGCTACCATTCAGTGAACCAAGTTAAGAATCACTCAGGTGCCTGATGCCAAAAATAAATGTGATAGAAATGAGAAAGAAATATCGAGTCATGATAAATGTGACATTTCAAATCAGTAGGGAAAGGATGAATTTAGTCAACAGATAGTATTGACAGAGCATAACATTTAGGAAAAAAAAAAGTTTAGATCTCATAGAAATTAAGCTAAATTAGCAATGAATCATCTACTTTTGGGTCACATACTCCTTTTAGAAATTGAAAGCTATAAAAATGTTTTCATAAGCAAAAGTTTAACAAATATGAAGAGATGCTGAACCTTAGCAAAATAAGGAAAACATGCAAACCCAAAAAACTCAATTGGCAATATTTTAAAAATTAAGATATATATAGATATTTAGATCCATCTATATATATATATATATATCACAAGCAGGCGGGTGTGTGGGAAAACAATTTCACATTGTTGATGAGTGCACAAACTGGCACCACCACTTCTAAAAGCAATTGTGTAATACCCATTAAAATTTCAAATTCATAGACTTGTGATCCAACAATTCCAATTTTTAAAATAAACCCTAAAGAAACACATGTGGGTTCGCAAGGTAGCTTGTACAATAATGTCACTTGTACCTTTGCTCATTACAGTATAAAATTGGAGAAACCAAAATACTTATCAAAAAGATGGAATGTGGTATACATTATAAAATATTAAGTATCAGAAAACAGATGAGTCCTACATGTACAGAAATGGAAAGATGTCTAGGATACAATGTTAAATTTGTTAGAAGATTTGGGGAGAAATTGAAGGGCAATACATGTAATACATATACCATTGATGTTAAAATACATACCACACACTTTCACACACAAATACTGTATAATATACTTCTACAAGTACATATTCATGTACTATATAAATATAGAGAGGTCTGGAAGATACTAACCAAACTTAACAGTAGTTTGGTGGTATACATTAGCTTTAAATGTAATGTTTGATGTTTTTGAATATGCATTCATGTATTGTTTGTGTAATGCCAAATTAATAAATTAGAAATAAAATAAAATAGAAAATATTTTCTTTTTGTCTGCTGCTAATATTCCCGTGGTGCCCTGGGTATCACCATCTTAAAGTCTTCTCCCCTGTCCAGGAATGTTTTTCCCTGTCTCCCTCATTTCTTCTACCTCACCCTTTCTTCTGGCTTCTTTAGCTTTGCTTGATGATAAGTAACATTTTCCCAACTGAAAGTGGGTTCCCTCCACTTGCTTCTTCAGCTATCTCCTCCTCCTTTCCAGCTTCTTCCCCTTACATTCATTGCTCATCTCAGTGCAGACTGACTTTGGCTCTCACTGTATCACTCAAAATATTCTCAAGGTCACCAGGGATCACTTTGCTGCTATCCCATTCATTTCATATCTTAAGCATACGAAACTGTTGCACATAATTTCTGTTACTGTATAATGTAGGAAATTGTAGCTCATTTTGTTTTTGTTTTTTAATTTTTTAGGAATTTCTCTTGTATAAAGTATATAGCTAGATTTTTGCTTTTTAACCCAACCTGTCTCTTAATAGATGAATTTAATCTATTTTCACTTATTATGATTGGCATATTTGAATGTATTTCTGTCATCTAATTTTGTGTTGTCTCTTTATAGTGTCACTTCCTATCTTCCCTTTTCCAGCCTTATTCAATTGATTGTTTTACTCATCTTTTACACCTGTTAGAATAGATAAGCTTACATATATGTCCATTCATCCAGTGGCTACATTACAATTCTTTTGTCATTAATTTGTAGAAATTTTAATCAGGCCAGCGTGGTGGTACATGCCTGTAATCCCAGCATTCAGGAAGTGGAGGCAGGAGGATTACTGTGAGTTCGAGACCAATCTGGACTACATAGCAAGACCCTGTCTCAAAAAACAAAAAAAAGTTTAATCATATACAAAAGTAAAGTCTAATGAATTCCTGCCTACCTATCACTCAGTTTAAACAATTATCCATTCATGGCCAATCTTGTATTATTTGCTCTCCCACCCGAGATCCTACGGATTATTTTGAAGGAAATTCAAGATACCATAGACTTCATCTTTATGTATTTCAGCATATATCTCAAAAGATAAAGGTTCTTTTAAAAAATAACCATAATACCTACTTCAAAAATAACTCGATAGTACCGTAAAAGAACTAGTCAATGTTCACATTGTCCTGATTTCATAAATTTTTTAGAGCTTATTTGCATCTGATCAAAATAAGGCTCAGATATCACAAGTGGTAGGCAAGCCTCCAAATCTCTTTTAAAGTTTTCCTCTCTGTATGTTTCCTTGAAATTCTTTTATGAATCTTCTTTGTCCTGTAGCTTTTCCCAAAGTCTCTTTTTCTAATTGTTTTCCTATAGATATTATGTCCCCTGTATTTCCCGTAACTTAGATCTAGAAGTTTAATCAGATTCGGTTTCATATTTTGTCAAGATTAAACCATAAGTGGTACTATATATTTGGTCACATAATATCAGGTTGGCAGCATTGATAATCCTAATCTTACCCTTTAGCCTATTCTGTGATTCCTTCTTACTCATTAGTGAAACACTTCTCTAAACAGAAACCCACTCTTACTCTTCACTTACCTTGTGGCATAGTTCACATAGGAAAGGTAGAGACAATTCTTTCCTTAATTTCCAGTTTTCAAAATAATGAATTTAGTACCTACAATGAAATAAAAATAAACATGGAGTGGTTGTGGAATATTTTACTCTGGGAAGAGGAAAAGAAGAATATAGTAAGTTGATTTAAAATAGTAAACTTCAGGTGTTTGTGAGGAGACACCAGGAAATAATATTAGAAGAAAAAAGAGCCTTGCTGACAGGAAATGACCTGAAGTCTTGCCTACATACTGCTGAGTAGCGGAGTGACTTCTGATCAAGAATACTTTTGAGAGCTGGGGATATAGCTCAGCAGCACAGCGCCTCCTGGCAAGCCACACAAAGGCACGGTAAATTTTAGTGTGCTCACTTTCCGCCATCTTCCTTACAAGTCCACAAACAAGAAAGTTTCCCGCAAAAGGCCGCATGGATTGGTTAACCTTTAGCATATACAGCGTTACTTGTAAGCAAGGCAACACTTGCTTGGCCGCGCTTGTGCCCAGGTGTTCTATTGACCTTGTCAACCACCTCTTGATTCTTGGTACGGCCAGTTTATCATCCTTTTGCCCTTTTCCTGGGCACAAGGAAAGGTTTCACTATTGGGACATTACTGGAGTGGTAGGCTGGGCGGGATGGTGCATGCCTGTAATGCCAGCACTTGGGAGGCCGAAGCAGAAGGATCACTGAGAGACTAAGCCAGCCAGAGCTACAAAGTGAGCTGCGTAGTGAAACTTGTCTCAAAAAGCAAAAACATTTTTAAAAATTAAAAAATAAATAAATAAATAAAAGAAATGGCGCAAGAACACGTGTCTGAGTGGCCCCTTCTACTGACCGTGTTTCTCATCCACCCTTCTCCAGCCAGCACCGTGCTGTTTCCCGTTCTTCTCTTCTCCCCTCATCCCATTCTACCCTAGTGGCCTGGTCTCACTAAAGCACTCGCTGGGAAAAATTGAAAAGGAGTCACTTTCCAGAAATATTGGCCTCTTAAAATGGTACTCTTGAAGACTGTCCTGTCTTGTTTTCTAGAGATTGTGAGCAAGTGGAGACGCGACAAGGGTTGCGGAAGCTTGGGCAGCCCCTGGCTCCCAGCGACCTCGAGTTCCAAACCTGTGAGTCTAGGCTTTCTCGCTGACTACCGCTTCCCGAGCCCGTCCCAGGTGAGCATTAGGTAATGGCTGTGATGACAGCTGACTCATTCAGGAATGACGTTTTCCTGGAGGCTTTCTCTAGTCAGATAATCACAACGTGGGAGGGGAAAAAAATGGTTTAAATAAGCTTCTACCCTTGGATACTCTAGAATGTCAGCAGCGGGTGGGGCGGCCAGGGGAAGAAAAGATGTCGGTGTTCTAGGACCTACATTAGGAGGTAAAGTGAATGGCCTGGGAAAACTGGGGCAGGAAGCTGCCAATACCTACAGGCAGAAGTTGAGTGCTATAAAAGAGAATGAAGAGAAAATTCAACTCAGATCCCTATTCGAAATACACTCAGAGCAGGGATGTCTACTTTATATTCACAATTGTACTGTCTGGTACTTAGTACTCTTATCACATGAATGAGTAAGTCAAGTTTCACATCTATCTTATACATTTTTTATTCTTGAGTTTTCTGATCAGTAAGTGAAGCCTGAGATAGCCAAATCAGACTTGTGAGAATTAAACAAGGTTAAATATATGAATCACTAAACTGAGACCTCCCCTATAGTAATCACAGAATTATCGCCTGCTTTTGCTTCCTGTTTTATCTCTTTCTGGGCCTCTAGTTAAAGCCAAGTTCTTTATCCTTATTACCATTTGACCAGAGGATCTGGGAAAAGACTAGGAAAATTTTAGGCTCTGGAAATAGCAACTGATGATTCAGGTTAGATAGATAAGTTCAACCACCTTCTCCAAATAATAGCGCACCCAAATTTTCAACACTTTTGACAAAAATCTATGACCTCCACCCCCTCCTTTAGAACCTCACAACTACCTTCGTAAGGCTCAGAAAAGCAAATATGTGTTTATTTGATAAGTGTGGAAGCAGGTTCAGAGACTCCAGAGACTTCATGATCTGCCCAAGACCTCAGATCTGGTTCGGGTTAGAACTAGATTCCAGGATAAGAGACTCCATAAGCCATATTTCTCTCCCCGTCATGTTTAAATGAGATCACTTGGTTAGAGGTCACAAGAAGAAAGAAAGAAAGTTTTTGGAACAAATTATGTTGAAGTTGTGCCTGGTTTATTCTCATTCATTGCCTCTTCTATTTAATTTCACTGAGATGCTTCTCTTTCAAGAGATGGGCAAAATGAGAACAATTCATGGTCCTCGAAAGGAAGAAAGATAAGTCTTCCTCCAGACTTTAATCAGTTAACTGAAATCAGTGCAGGGGACGGGTGCTGATGGCTTGTTAGAAATGTGTATTTTCTTAACAAGTAGCGCATGTTAATTGAAAAAATTATAATAAAGTTTTTAAAACACAAAATCTGAGAGTATGCCTCAGTTGCAGAACACTTGCTTGTCATGTGTGAGGTTCTGGGTTTTACTGTCAGGATAACAAAGGAAAAAAATTAAAGCAATATCTCCCTCATTCATCCTCAAGCCCTCTCTGCAGAGTTAATTCCTTCTAATGAATAGTTTTTTTCTGCAGTATAATTTAAATGTACATATTTTACGTTTTTACTAAGCATAAATGGATCATACTAAACGTATTTGTTGTGGTTTGTATCTAGATGTTCCCCCAAAGCTTCCTTCATTCATAGGCGGGGCTTTGCAGAAGTGCCTCAATTGAGGGTATGTGATGCTGGAATTAAGGATGGCTCACCCTGAGTGTGAGTACTACCTGTCTCAAGGACAAGTAGGCTGAATAGGGCAAAAGGCACAAGAAGGCTTGCTGCTGCCTTGTTGTACTGTATCTCCTCTGCGATGCATCTCCACTATGCCACCCTAACTTGGAGCCAGTCAGTTGACTGAAACCTCTACAAACTATGAGCCAAAATAAGCCTTTCTTTATTTAACCTGGGGTGTTTGGTATTTGATCACAGCACAGAGAAAAGCAACTAAGGCAATATTCTTCTTCAACTTCCATTCTCTAAGTCTACAGTAATCATGAGCATTCTTTCATGACAGAACATAGAACTTGTCTTTATTCTTTCAAATGGTTGCGTGATATCATATAATAAGCTATATCGTGATATTCTTCTAATAATGGACACTTAAATGGCACTCAATTTTTTGTTTCTCCATACATCATTGTGTAGGTGCCCCAGAATTTCTATAGAATTAGAATGACCAACATTTCTTTTTTGTTTGTTTGTTTGTTTGTTTTTTCCGGCACCAGGGATTGAACTCACAACCTCGCGCCTGCCAGGGCAGGCGCTTAAGGCACTGAGCCAAACTCCCGGCCCTATGACCAACATTTCTTGAGCATTTGCCTTCACATCATGTGGATAAGAAGAAAAGAACTAAGGCTTACAGAGTCAAGCCAGGGTTTCTTTTTAAAATATGTAATTGGAGCAGAAATTGTAATTCTAGTGACCTTAAAAACCCAGATAACATTTATTTTCAAATATATTGATATTCTAATCATAAGATGTCAAAGGGCTGAACTTCTTTCATTTGAACCCTTTGGGTCCCTCTATTCCAGCTAACTAAAAAGCACTTCCAGGGAAAAGAGAAAATGGATAAAAAAAAAAAAAAGCTAAAATGTTTAGACTTTAGGTGCTCCAAGGAGACTAAGAAGAAAGAGAAACATTTTAAATGTTCTTTTAATACATTTTAATCAGTTTTATTGAGGTAAAATTTGTACACTAAAACGTGGCATTTTAAATTAACTGTTTGCCAAGTTTCAACAAATGTGCATAGCCATGTAACTACAACCATAGTCAAGGTGAAAAACATTTCTATCACATAAAATAGTTTCCATAGCCCTAGCCTGCTTGATTTGTTTGTTTGTTTGTTTGTTTTATACTTTAGATTTTCCTATTCTCAAATTTCATATAAATGGGTCCATGCAGAATTAATCTTTTGGACCTGGCTTACTTGGCTCAGTGCAATAATTCTTTGGAGATTCGTACCTGTTGTATGTATCAGTAATTGATTTCTTTATATTGTTGAGTGGTATTTCATGGTATAGATGTATGTACAACAGTTTACCAATTAGTGTTGAGTATTTGAATCTTTTCCAGTTTGGGGCTACTATATATAAAATTATATGGAAATTTCTGCACATTGTATACAGATAGTGTCTTCATTTCTCTTGAGTAAGTATCTACTACTGGTTCAGAGGGAAACGCGTAGTTAGCAAAGTGATTTCCAAAATGTTTAATGTTTTACATTCTCACTGAAAAGTCCAGTTGTTTCACATCCTTGCCAGAACTTTGGCCATTAACATTCTTCAGTATCAGATGTCAAAGGTGTGCATAGTATCATCTTGGGATTTTAATTTGCATTTCCCTTATAAATGATGATGTTAAGCATTTTATGAAGTATCTATTGAAATCTTTGACTCATTTTTATTAGGTTGTTTGATTTTTTATTAACAAATTATTCAATGTCTTTATATATATATGCTGCATAAAATTCTTAGTTAGATATAGATATTGCAAATGTTTTCTCATAATCTAGTACTCATCATTCTAAGCAGAAAGTTTTTGTGTAGTTCAGTCCAAATTATCAACTTTTTCTTCTATGTTTCTGTTCGTTGGAGCTGACCTAAAGAATAAATCTTTGCCTAACCCAAGGTTATGAAGATTTCTCCTGTGTGCTCTTCTAGCAAATTTACATACTTAACTTTTACATTTAAGTCTGTGATCCTTTGAGTTACTTTTTGCATACAGTATGAAGTAATACCTTGCGTTGATTCTTTTGCATATGTTTATTCAATTGACCTAGAACTATTTGTTGAAAACATTATCTTTTCCTTATTCAACTATTTATCAAAAATTGATTGACTATGAATGTAAGACCCTTATAATGTATTTTTGTCAATTCTTTTCCACTAATTAATATGCCTACTTTATGCCAATAAAACAGTGTCTTCAATTCTATAGCTTTTTATCAAATTTTGAAATTAGATAATGTAAATCCTCAAATTTGTTCTTTTTGAAAATTGTTTTTATTATTTTGAGTAGTTTAAATTTCCATTTAAAATTTAGATTATTTCTGCAAAAGAAAGTTTCATGAGATTTTGATTTTTTTATGTCTTATGTTGAATCCGTTGCTCAATTTGGGAAACAATGGCCACTTAATAATTCTGAATCTTCTATCTATGAACATGGAATCCCTCTCCATTTATTTATATCTTTAATTTCTCCCATCAATATTGTGTAATTTTTGATGTTCTATCTTTGCATTTGTCTGAAATATATTCCCAATTATTTTATTCTTCATGAGGGTTTTGTTAATGGAAAGTTTAAATTTTATTTTGGATTTTTTCTTACCTTAACTGTCACATTCCACCCTTGTCTCCAAATGAACTATGACAACAGTAGCCTCTGAGTGCCTAGATGGCTGACCAAAGTGAAATAAATCCCAGGACAGCAACTCCATAGGTGGCCTTTCTTGAGCAAGAGGCCCAGAAGATCCTTTCTCAAATGAAAAATTCACACTTTTGCACCTTTAAGCCTGTAACTGACACCTGTCATGCCTCAAGGTGTCTTTCTTCTCCTTCTGGCTCAAAACTTTTGATGTTTTTTTAATGAGGGTAACATCTTCAGCAACTACACTCCCTTTGATCCTCAACCTTACACTTGGAAGGGGTTTTTTCCAGGAAAAAACATGAATCTTTCCAATTATTCCACTCTGATTCTGGCTCTCAATTCTCACTAAAAATCTGTCTAAAAGTAACCACAGTACCCATGACACCACCTAAACATAGGGTGGCCTTGAAATTTCTTCCACCTGGTAAATTAGTGTTTGACTCTTAAATTTAGCATCCTACAAAGCCTCAGCACATGAGCAAAATGGACAAATGTTTCTTACAGAATGTAACATGCATAACCTCTAGTCCGATTTCATTCATTTCTCATTCCCAACTGAAACCTCATGAGTATTATCTCCCCCTGAAACTCAACTATCCAAGGGTTTCTTCTTTCTCTGTCCTTCACCCCAGAAAGTTTTACTGCCAACCACCAACCTGAGAGAGGGGAACTGGACTCCAGATTTGTTCTCTGGTCCAATATCTAAGAACTAGGTAAGATTACTTCAAAATAAAAGTTCTTTTGTATTATCAAAGTATATGGACTGAGTCAAAAGGCCTAAATTAGCCCTAGCTCTGGCTCTCTGTGGCTTAACAGTTTTTTTAGGTGCAATTATCACCTGATACAGGGTATAGTTCACCACTGCATGGGATGACTTTAGGTATTGTGTAGATACTTACTCAGCATAAAATAACATTGGCCTGCACTACATGGTGAGACCCTGTCTCAAAAAAACAAAGCAAAACAAAACACAACAAAAAAACACTGACTACATAGAAAGGTATTCAAATTTCAATTAACTTTCAATTTGTCTGATTAGGTCAAAACAACCATTTCAGTTTTGAGTTATGCTTTTAATATCCCTCTTATCATTGGCTATTCTTTTCTCTTTTATTGTGGCAAAATACATAACATAAATCTTAACCATTTTTAAATGTATAGTTGTTATGGTTTGTGTTTGGATGTCCTCCCAAAGCCTCATGCGGTCATGGAGGGCAGGCCTTTTCAAGGCAGCTGAGTCTAGCATTTGTGATTGGTTCATTGTCTAGCACTGGGATTGGCAGTGTGAGTGCTGCGCCCACCCGGGGGTGGTTAGCCAGCGTATAGTACAAAGGAAGGAAGGAAGTATGTGCTCCCCTTTTGCCCTTTTCACTCTTGCTGCTTTTGGAATGTACAGCAGCCACTATGAACAGCTGCCCTTCAGCCACACCATCCTGCCTTGGAATCAGCTGATTATGGCCTGAAACCAAAAACTCTAAGCTAAAATAAACCTTTCTTTATTTCATTTTGGGCATCAGATGTTTTGTCTCAGCAATAAGCAAAAAGTAATCAAGACAGAATTTGATACCAGTGGAGTGAGGTCATTGCTGTGACTATACCGGACCTTGTATTTGAGAGCTTTCGGAAATGGCTTGTGGGAAGAGTTTGGAAAGCTTTGAAGATGTCACATGAAACAGTGGAAATGGAATGCCTTGGGCAGTTCTGTATGGGAGACTCTGGTCAGAGCTCAGAAGACCAGAAGGCTGGTAGAAAGCCCGCTGGTAAAGACCAGGCTTGGGAGGTTTCTGCTGGGAGGAATGACCACACTGGTTGTTGGACTCCAAACAATGTGTGTTATAGTTTGGCAAAAAGCTTATCTGCACTTTGCTCATGTCCGGAGACTTTGCCTGAGGCTGAGATTGAGGGTGACATACTAATTAATCTAGCATAAGAAATTTCAAGGCAGTTGAATATTGAGGTGGTGCCATGGTTATTGTTGGGGGCTTTTAACTAGATTTATGTTGGGAATCAAGAGCAAAGAGCCCAGCAGAATGATTTAAAATGTTACAAGTTTGGCCAGAAAGAAAGCTCCAGTAAATCTGTGAGCTGCAAAGATAGAGCCGAGGTCTCCATTGCTGAGAAGAAACAGAAGAAAAGAAAAGATGGCCTGGGGCCATCCCAGGAAGTGTAGAGTCTCTACCCTTTGCAGCCTCAAAACTGCCAAACTGAAAGACTTTGCTTTGAGGAGAAAGTCGCAGAGCACCATGTTCCAGAATGGCAGTGGCCACACCAGGTTCTAGAATGGAGGCAGCATAAAGAATCTGTTCCCCAGAATCAGGTTCAGAGTGCCCAGCCATGCAGGCTCTTGACCCCTACAGCCAAGAGAGAGGAGAGACTGGCTACAGCTCCAACTGGCAGCAGACCTCAGCATCATCCACGTGGCACTGAGAGCTCTGAGGTTAAAAAGGCTTCCATCCTGATTTCGGAAGGCCTGAGAGCTCAGGCAGTGTGGCCCCGAGAGGGCAGTGTATGAAGCTGTTAGTGTGAAACCAAAGGTGCAATGAAGAACCCAGAAGTCTGGAAAAGCCAGGAGCATGGATTGTCTAAGGAAACCTGCAAAGAAGAAGCAAAGCCAGCCCAAGAGAGAAGCTGTGGAAGCTAAAACCTCTGGAAATGACATGGTGGTGGAGTCACTCAAGCTTCTTGGGGTTCACAATAAGATTGCTTTAGATGCTGAGCGTGAAACTCCAGGATTTAATGTTTGCCCTGCTGAATTTTGGACTTGCTTTTGTTCCAATCCTTTCTATCCCCCTGTTTGTAACTTTTGGAATGGTAATGTTTGTCTTGTGCCATTAAATGTTGGAAGTGTTTAACTTTGTTTTGATTTGTACAGGGGCTTGCAGCTAGGATTTTGCCATAGATCTCAGTGGAGACTTGAGACTTGGACTTTTCAGCAATGCTGAAACTGTTAGGACTTTGTCAACTCTGTGAGGTGGACTAAATGCCTTTTGCATACAGGATGTGCATGAGTCTTTGGGGGGCCAGAGGTGGAATGTTATGCTATGTTTGGATGTCCCCCCAAAGCCTCATCCAGCCATGGGGAGTGGCCCTTTCCAAGGCAGCTGAACCTAGCATATGTGATTGGTTCATTGTCTACCACTGGATTGGTGGTGTGAGTGTCAATGTATATATACCATATTAAAATTTCCATTCATCCACTGATGGGCATTTGCATTGCTCCCATCTGTCTCCTATTGCAAATAATGCCACTGTGAACATGTGTGTAACACTGGTCCTCCTTTAATAAAGAGAGAATAAGACTCAAGCCTGTTTTCAGCAGGATCGTAAGACTATAGTCAGTGATTCATAACTTTTATGAGAATTATCTTGTTTTTATTGTATTTGTTTTTATAGTTTTATTTTTATGGCAAGTATATTCATTTATAAAGGTTGCCATAACAAAGAACCACAACCTGCATGAAAAAAGTAAAAATTTACTGCTTTGTGGTTGTAGAGGCCTGATTTCCAAATTTAAGGCACTGGTAAGGATATGGTCTGGTTTCAAATTATGGGTAGCAGCCTTCCTATTTTCTTCCTGACTTTTTTGTGGTGACCATCAATCCTTGACGTTCCTTGGCCCACAGCTCTTAGTCCGGTCTCTTTCTGTCATCACATGGCCACTTCATATTGTCACCCTTTTGTGTATATCTATGTTTAAATCTTCCCTTCTTACAAGGACATGTCATATTGCATTAGGACCTAACCTAATGGCCTTTGTTTAAATGTAATTACTTTAAAGGCCCTAATTCCAAATAAGGTTAAATTTCTGGGATAGAAGTTAGAACTTCAGTATATCTTTTTGGGAGGGACACAATACAACTCACCATAGCAAGATGACTAATTTTCAATTTATATTGTGATATAAAGCAGTGATCTTCAAGGATTTTTTTTTTACTTGTATACTTCAAAAAGAATTTTGAATAATTCTGTATCCCTTTACATATTTTAGGTCAACAAAAAAGTAATATAAAATTAACAGATGCAAGGAATTTAATATTTAGGCTACATTAAAATTGGTATTGCTACATACAAAAGTCATATATAACACTCTACAATATATATCATATGCCTCAATTTAAAAAAGAGGTAGGCATAGTGGCACACACCTATAATCCCAGCACTTGGGAGGCCAAGGCAGGAGTATCACCATGAGTTCCAGGTCAACCTGGGTTACATAAGTAAGGTGAAGGTGAACCTGCACTACGTAGAGAGAGCCTGTCTCAAGAAAAAAAAAGTTAAGAATAAATAAATAAAAGAAGAAAAGATAGTCTACATTTTGCTTTTAAGCTTACTGAGTACAATCTAAATTCCATAGTGACTGGATAGATACTCATTATTATTCAGAAATAAGCAAACTCTTCTTTAACAGACAGAAATGGCTTGTGATTCTTTTCCTACTTGAATTTTCATTTTCCATTCCACCCTACAAACACAACAGAATTGTATCCCATTGCAGGGGTTCTCATCCATAGGCGATTTCCCCCCACAGAGGTCTTTTGGCAGTATCTGGACATATTTTTAGTTGTCAAAACTTGAAGGAGGATATTACTAGTATCTGATTAGTAGAGGCCAAGAATACTGATTATCATCCTCAAGGCAGCCTACCCTTCCCCACTCAACAACAATAAAGAATGATCTTCTTCATATATTGAGGTTAAGAAACATGAAACCCAGGTAATATATTTTAATCTTAAGCCTGAAAGAGTTTTACTGATTATTATTATATCCTTTATACTAAAAATATGTTCAAGGGCCAGGGATTTAGCTCAGTGGTGTAAGCACCTGCCCTGTAGGCACAAGGTTGTGAGTTTGATCCCCAGTACCAAAAAATAAAAATAAAAATAAATAATAAGTAAATAAATAAATAAAAATATGTTCAAGTTGGGCGTGGTGGCACAATGCTATAATCCCAGCATTCAGGAGGCTGAGACAGGATTGTTGCAAGTTCGAGACCAGCTTGGGCTACAAAGTGAGTCCAAGCCCAACCTGAACTGCGTAGTGAGACACTGTCTCAAAAAAAAAAAAAAAAAAAGAAAAGAAAAGAAAAATATGTTCGTAAATCAAAATATAGATTTGTTGCCCATGACCATAAAGTTGAAGGTGTTTGATCCCTAGCACTGGAAGAAGGAGAAGGAAAAGAAGAAAATAACTTTTAAAATATGCTCATGTGTAAAACCAAAAAAGAAAAATCCCCATACTCTATAACTCTAACACGTAACTGCATCTAAACTACAGGGAGGAAATGAATGCCCACCTAAAAGTGTGGGCCCAGATAAAAGGTGACTTGACATAGTAAAACTAAAATCATGAGATCAAGAGAAAGACCCCAGGTCTGGGTTGGAAGACTCTCCGAAAGCATGGTCTATAAATTTACGGTTCTTTAGTCCATGTTCTGAACCTGCCCACCAACTGCAGGAGTGTCAGATTTGGTAGACAGTCCAGATTTCCGTGGCCTCATCCCAGGTTAGATGGGAGGTAGAAACCAGACCAGCCACTAGCAGACCTATCCCAGTATTCATCCACAACCATAGAGGGGCAGAGCATAGCCTTCTCCCTGCTTTAAATGGACTTTGTGGACAGAAGCAGAGAAGAACCCTGGGCTGAAATGTGAAAAGATTTTCATCCTCTTCCTTTTTATCAAGAAGAATCCAAGAATTGACTATAGTAGAAATATCACCACAGGAGAAATAAGGGGCTTAGATTTTGATTTTGTTTTTGGTGCTTCTTCTCATATATGACAGGAGGGCATATGTACTTTGTAAGTGCTTACAAATGTTAGATATTGCTTTGGGTTTTTTTTTTTACAGTTGATACATGTTCACTTTTTTTACTTTTTTATTTTTATTTTAATAAATAAGCAAAACAAAACAGTAAAATTGGTACAGAATTTCACAGCAGGATACTAGGAAAACAATAGCTACCATAGTATATCTTGTTATCTTCACAATAGTTGTCCATTCCATCAGGTATAGCAAAATCAAACCAAAAACAAAACAGAATAAAACCAATCAAAACAGAATATTAAATAAAACAAAACAATCTAAATAAAACAAAACAGTGAGAACCATATTGGATTTCAACGACAAGATAGAAGGAAATACCCCATATTTGCTATATTGCATGCTGTCATCCTCCCAAGAGATGCTCAGACTGCCAGCCCCAGGCCTGCAAAATCAACCAAACAATACAGGCGTTTAGTTGCTTTATGTACTTCAGTTGCTATGAACTTTGCCAGTCCTCCAAACCAGCAGGTTGCTTACCGGTGGGGTGAAGGGTGGGAACAGGATTTGATTCTCAGCCCATGCACCAGTAGACTCACACGAGGTGCTGACTTTTCTCTTTCTGGAACCCACTGCACCACTTACCAGCAAGGCTGGCTAGTTGTCTTCTTGTTGGATCCTCCCAGACCCAGCATGGCAGGTTCTCGGGAGGCACTGATTTTTCTCTTCCTGGAATCTGTGCTGCTTGCACTGCTTACCAGAAAGGCTGGCTAGTTGTCTTCTTGTTGGATCCTCCCTGACCCAGCATGATGGGTTCTCAGGAGGCACTGAGTTTTCTCTTCCTGGAACCTGTTGCACCGCTTACCAGGAAGGCTGGCTAGTTGTCCAGCTTTTGTTTCTATAGTATCCAGACACATTAAATATTCTCCCACACCAAGGGTTGGTTCATAAGTTTGTTAAATTTGTGTTTCTGTTTGTTCATTAAATGGAATCAATCTCTCTGTACTCTCACTTGCCATTTATATTCCCTCCCAATCTCTTGTATCTTTCCTTCCTCCTTTACATCTACTCAAATCTCCCCTCCCTCAACTTTCTTGTTTTGCATATAAATATTATTGCTAAAATCTATTTTTTCCTTTCTTTCTCTATTAATATGGGGAGGAAGGCATGTGTGCATATGTAATCATGTGTGAGTGTTACTGATTTTGTTTCCATACTACCTTACCTAGTTTTGTTAGGTTCTCTTCACAAAGGGTTGCTACTTGTGTCATCTTACTTCGTGTTTCTACTAGTTTATTATTTTGATTCCATCTCCCAATATCTTCTCTCACTGTTTGTATTACCTTCTCTACTCTTCTTTCTTTCCTTTCCCTCACATAAACTCTCAGACTTCTTCTCCCTCCCCTCTTCTTTCCTGATATATAAATATTATCATTAAAACTTACTTTGTCTTTCTCTTTTCTTTCTTCTCTTTTCTTCTTTCTTAATTTTTTTTCTCTTTTTTCCTACCCTATCACATAGTATTACTATCCTTTTATCTTCCTAAGTTAGTAAAAGAGCAGCAAACTTTTAAAAACACATTTTAAATTATATGTTAATATATTGCTGGTTCTTTGGATGTTGTTATAACTGATAGGGCTTTCTTCCTTGCAATGCAGTGAAGCCAGGGATTAAAACTACTACTTTGGTGTACACCTGTAATCCCAGCACTTGGGGGGCTGAGGCAGGAGGATCATCGCAAGTTTGAGACCAACTTGAGCTACACAGTGAGCTCAAGGCCAGCCTGAACTGCATAGTGAGACCCTGTCTCAAAAAGATAAAACATAAAGTAAGAATAAAAAATAAACCTATTACTTTGAATAGGTTGAGTGGGTGCTTTCATGCTGAGTCGCACCTCCAAAAATCTCTAACTCCCCAAAACTGATCCTACAGATAGTGAAGTGTGTAAGGTTCTAGAAAAAGAATTTTAAAAACTGATAGTTAAAATGATCAATGAGATCAAAGAAGAAGCAAATAAGAAACTGAAGAATTAAGAAAGGCAATGCAAGATATGAAAAATCTTTCCTGTAATGACATAGAGATTCTAAAAAAGAACCAAGTTGAAATAATAGAAATGAAAACCTTGGTAAGTCAAACAAAAAACTCAATGAAAAGTCTTGCAGGTTGGAGATGTGGCTCAGTGGTAGTTTTTGCTTCGCATGCACAAGGCCCTGGGTTCAATCCCCAGCACACACACACAAAAATCTTAGCTGTAGGCAAAGTGAATCAGAAGAATACCAGAACTTGAAGATAAGATATGACTTCCAGGAAAATGACAGAGTAGTGAACAGCAGAGAAAGAGCCTCTCTGAGATTTGGTGTCCAGATCCCGGAATATAGCAACATGCAGAGGAGAAGAAGAAAGGTTGGTCCCTAGGACCCAGGAAGGACCTGAAGCAAGAATTGAAGCCCACAGGGAGAGCAAAGAGTGAAAATTCAGTGAGCAAGAAGGAGGTAGCGGGTTGCTCTTTCCCACTCAGCCCAGACTCACTGTGTGGGAGGGGTACTCAAACTTGCAGATACATGATGACTACAGGCAACCTCAGGGGCCTCCATGGAGAAACACGCAAGTGGAACAGAGCAATGGATACGGAAGACTCCAGTTGCTGGTGAGTTATCCAGGTTCAGACGTTCTCCAGGAGAGGGTGATTGGCTGGAGCCATCTTGAAGAGGGACCAACTGAGCTCAGAACTCAGACCAACTGCCAGCTTCATCTAGCAGCTCCCAATATCAGGGTAAAGTAGCCAAGCTCAAATTGGCAGGAGGCCACAGAGACAAGTTTGAGCCAGCAGGAGGCACACTGACTGTTGAAGGCCAAAATGTTCCAGTGCCAGCCTCACAGCCAGAAACCAGACAAGTTCAGTGAAACTAAAGGTGCAGGCTCACCAGGATTATCTGCTACCCCACCATAATGATATAGCTGGCTTGCTGGGATTCATCAACTTGGATCTGGACTCTGTCTTCCCATGGTGTCTACCAGTGACAGCAGACACACATCCTGAAGTGGATATTTTCTCTCTTTAAATTCTCTCTTTTCTTTTTTCCTTTTTTTTTGGGGGGGAGTTCTTGATAATTTGTTCTTGTTTTTGTATGATTGTGAACAAGATTTTGTTGTTGTTGTTGTTCTGTTCTTGTTTATTTCTTCTTTCTCTCTTTCTCTCCTGTCTTCTTCACTGGTTTCCCAAAGTTTGTCTGATCTTCCTTTGTCCTTTAATCTTGTTTATAGTCTCTTTCTTGTCTTCAGTTTCTCTATTTTTCCCCAATCCCTTTTAAATTTTCTGCCCTGAGGGTAAAATTTCCATATTGAGGGCTTATTTACTGCATACAATACTCTGGTTCATTTTATATTTTATTATATAACCACAGACCTAGTTCATATGGTTAAAGGTGGCAAATCAATAATTGCTTCAGTTTGTCATATTCTAGGCTCTGCTTCATGCTATTGTTATTGCTGATTGTACCACTTTAGCCAAAGTGACATAATTGTTCAAACTAATTGTTCTTCCTGGTATACCAAGAGTGAGATTGCCTACAGGTTATAAAAAATAATATACATAGGACCAGGAGTTTGGCTCAGTGGCTTAAGTGCCTGCCTAGCAGGCACAAGGTTGTGAGTTCAATCCCCAGTACCAGGAAAAAAAATACTATACAACAGTGTCAAAAAACCAGGGGCTGAGCCAAGTAGGCAATTCTTATCCCTAATAAATCAAAGGTTGGATCTTGCAACAGACTCCAAACCCAAAAGCCAGCTACACCTGGGAGACACCTCTGAGAAGTCATTTCCTAAGGATTCTAAATACTAACAGTAAAGCTACTTACCATAGGCAATGTATAGGCATCAATCCAGGAATTAAAAGGAAATAAAATGAGAAGACATTTAAACAAGATGCAACCAAAGACTTGCAACCCACCAGTGATCAATGAAGTGGAAAAATTTGAAAGCTACACACCTGAATTCTCTGAAGTGGGTAATACCAGATATAATAAAGCAAATGAATCAGGCTCTAGAAAAAAATAAAATCAGAAATAATGTCTCAGATAGCTACAGAGATTATGGCCATAATAAAAGACATGCTTAGTGACTCTAGAGCAGATACATATTAAAAAATAGAGGAGTTTAGGAAAATGATGAAAACCATGAACACCCAACATAGGAAACAAATGGAGTCCATGAAACATATCCAGGAGATTAAAAATTCCACCTAAAGTACACACAGCAAATGACCAATGTGAAGACAGAACCTCAGATAGAGAAGACAGAGTTGAAGTTAGCAATCATGAAAATAAAGGCTTCTTAAAAATACAAAGGGACCACAACACATCAATCCAACAGCTGCTAGATGACGCAAAAAAGAATATAATATTGATTGGAGTCAATGAAAAAAGCAGGCGATAGCACAAATGACATGAAAAACATATTCACAAATGTCATGGCAGAAAACTTCCAAAGCAAGGAATAAAAATTTGAAAGACAGATAAGTGAGGCATATAAAACTCTAATTAGAGCTTTCTGCAGTGACAGTATTATAGCGAATGAGGTATATCCAAGGCATGATTATTGCTAGTAGAACTCAAGTTAACCATGATAAAAAAAAATCTGTACAAGTCATATGAGTCAAGATTTCAGAAATTCAACAAAAGAACAGAATATTGAAAGTTATTAAAGAAGACAAATAAATCATCTATAAAGGAAAGCCCACCAGAATCACAGCTCACTTCTCAATACAAACTCCCAAGTCAAGGAGAACTTGGCATGAAGCACCTCAAGCCCTAAAAGAAAACAACCTCCAACCCAGACTGATGTACTTTGCAAAGTTATCTTTCAAAATTGTTGGAGAAATAAGATACTTCCATGACAAAGAACACCTGAGGAAATACATTAACACTAAACCAGCACTCCAAAATGCTCTGAAGGATTTTCTAGAATGAAATAACAAGGATTACAACTCTGTTAACCTCAACAGAATGAATTGACCAAGCAGTGCAAGCAATTAAACAGAGGGGAACAAAGGGAACTGTTATGGTTTGTGTAAGTCCACCCAAAGTCTCATGCTTCATGGTGGCAGGCTTCTAGAGTTTGTGACTAATTCATGGTCCAGTGCTGGGATTATGGGTGAATGCTACACCCATCCTAGGATGGGTAGCCTACATACAATATAATGGACAGAAAGAGTCTTCTCTCATGCTCCTCATTTTTTGCTCTTGAACTGCTACCCTTTGCATGAGCCACCTTGCCTCAGACCAGCAGATCATGGACCAAAAGTCCCCAAATGAGCTAAATAAACCTTTACTTCCTTAACTTGGGTGTCAGGTATTTTGTCTCAGCAATAAAAGAGAAGTAACCAAGACAAGAACCAACAACAAGAAAATAACATGACAAAGATAAGACAATACATATCAGTTATAAACATCAATTTTAATGGTCTTGATTCACCAATCAAAAGGAACAGACTAGCAAAGTAAATCAAGAAACAATATCCAACAATATACTTCAACAATAAATTCATAGACTGAAAGTCAATGGGTGGAAAACATTACCTCATGTGATAGGAACCTGGATAAAAGCAAGGGTAGCTATCCTATCTGCAAGGAAAGTAGATTTCAAGCCAAGAGCGATCAAAAGAGACAAAAAATGTCACTGCATCCTTATAAAAGGAACAATCCAAAGGGAAGACAAAACAAACAAATTTGTGTGCACTAAATACCACCACAACCAACTATATAAAACAAATATTAATGGACATGAAAAATGAAGTAAGCACTAATGCAATTGTTATGGGAATCTTCAATACTCCACTATCACAGACATATCAACTAGACAAAAAATTATCAATGAAATATCAGAACTGAACCAAACTTTTAAACAAATGCGCTTAGTAGATGTCTACAGAGTGTTCTACCCCACAACATCAGAGTACACATCCTTTTCAGCTGCATATGGAACTTTCTCCAAAATAGACCACATATTAGCTCATCTACAACATGCCTCAATAAATGTAAAGGAATATAAATGATCCCATGCATATTATAAGACCATAGTGCACTGAAATTGGAAATTAATGGCAAAATAAAGCATAAAAACTTCATAAACACATGGAAATTAAATAACACCCTCCTGAAAGCCCAATGGGTCACAGATGAAGTTAAAGAAGAAATTAGAAAGCTGGGTGTGGATTCCCACACTGAGGCAGGAGATTCACTATGGGTTTGAGGCCAGTGTGGGCTACAAAGTGAATTCAAGGTCTGCCTGAACAGTATACTAAGACAGTGTCTCAAAATGACAAAGAAGAGGAGAAGAAGAAGATGAAGAAGAAGAAGAGGAAGAAGAAGAAAAAGAAGAAGAAGAAGAAGAAGAAGAAGAAGAAGAAGAAGAGGAGGAGGAAGAGGAGGAGGGGGAGGAGGAAGAGGAGGAGGGGGAGGAGGAAGAGGAAGTGGAAAAGGAGGGAGAGGAGGAAGAAGAGGAGGAAGAAGAGGAAGAGGAGGAGGAGAAGGAGGAAGAGGAGGAGGAGGAAATTTCTACAGTTAAATGATAATGCCAGTACTATATATCAGAACTTATGGGACACGATGAAAGCAGTTCTATGAGGAAAATTTAAAGTGGTGAATACCTTTATCAGGAAAACAGAGTGAGCTCAAATAAACAACTTAAGGTTGAACCTCAAGACTCTAGAAAAAGAAGGGCAACTCAAGCCCAAACTCATAAGAGGGAGAATACTATAAAGATCAGAAATCAATGCAGTGGAGACTAAGAAAGCAACACAAATAATCAAAGAATTGAAGAGTTGGTTCTTTGAAAGATTAAATAAAATTGACAAACCTTAGACAACCTTAACGAAAAAAGAAAGAAAATATTCAAATCTATGCAATTAGGAAAGAAAAGTGTGAAATCACAACAGATTCTACAGAAAGCTAGAAAAGATCATCAATACCTACTTTGAAAATCTGTATTCTAATAAGATAGAAAGCAGAAGAAATGAACAGAGTCCTAGATACATATCAATTACCAAAGTTGAATCAAGAAAATACAAAAATTTTAAAAAACCAATAAATATCAGTCAATAAAATTGAAGATGTAATTAAAAACTTATCAACCAAGAAAAGTCCAGACCTTACTGATTCATTGCTGAATTCTACAAGAAATTTAGAGAAGACCTAATGCCACTACTTCTCAAATTCTTTAATGAAATTGAAAGGGAAGCAGCACTCCCAAATTTATTCCTGGAATCAAGTATTACCCTGATACCAAAACCAGAAAATGATCCAACCAAAACAGTAATACAGGCCAATCTTTCTAATAAACATATAGATGCAAACATCCTCAATAAGATTCTGGCAAACAATTCAGCAAATCATCAAGAAGATTACATACCATGACCAAGTGGGATTCATCATAGAGATGCAGGGATGGTTCAACATACATATATCATTAAATCTAATAAACTATACTAATAGAGCCAAGGACAAAAAACACTTGATCATCTCAATAGATGCAGAAAAATCATTTGACAAAGTCTAACACATATTCATGATAAAAACCCTACAGAAAATTGGAGTAGATGATCTTTATCTTGATCTGATAAAAGGAATCTAAGAAGAAACCAACAGCCAACATCACAAATGGACAAAACTAAATGGACAAAACTGAAACTTCCACTCTAGAATCAGAAACAAGGCAAGGATGTATACTATCACCACTCTTATTTAATATGGTTCTGGAAAATTTAGCCAGAGCAATTAGATAAAAGAAAGAAATAAAAGGAATAAGGATAGGAAAGGGGGAAGTTAAATTATCATTATTTGCAAATAATATGATACTCTACATAGAAGACTCCAAAAATCCACCAAAAGATTTCTAGATTTAATAATCAGTTCAGTAGCATAGCTGGATACAAAGTCAACACTCAAAAATCAGTAGCATTCCTGTACATAAGCAATAAAATCACAGAGAGTGAAATTAGGGAAACACCTTTCACAATAGCATTCAAAAAAAAAAAAGAGAAATACCTAAGAATCAATCTAACAGCCATTCATGGACCAAGGTTAGAGAAAACAATGACTGCAGCAGCCAACAAGCACAGTCTGGGAACCGGCACCATGCACAGGCATCCAACGGAAGGGAAATAACTAGACCCAAGCCTCTCCCTGTGAGTCAGTGCCATTTACGGACCAGGGTTAGAGAGATGTCTTATTACTTTTCTCTCATTGCTGAGACAAAATACCTGATGCCGAAAATTAGGGAAGGAAAGATTTATTTCTTTCAGTTCTTGGGAGTTTCAGTCCATACTCAGTTGGTTCCAAGGCAGCATGGCATAGTGGGGCTGCCATCCATGGTGGCTGCAAACTGCAAGGTGAACCAGCAAGAGAGAACAAGACACGCCCTCTTCCTGCCCTTACACTGTAAGTTGGCTCCATCCCAGGGTGGGTGCAACACTCATATTGCCAATCCCAACAGTAGACAACAAGCCAACCACAAACACCAGACTCAGCCCCACCCATGATTACATGAGGCTTAAGTGGGGCCATCTGACCACACTATAACATTCCACCCCTGGCTCCCCCAAAGACACATGTACATCCTTTATACAAAAGTTGACAAAGAGTTGTCCAAGAGTTGACAAAGTCCTAACAGTTTCAGCATTGCTGAAAAGTCCAAGTCCCATATCTCCTCTGAGATCTATGGTAAACTCTTAACTGTAACTCCCTGTACCAGTGAAAACTTCCAAAATGCAAAGGCACAAGATAAACATTACCATTTCAAAAGTTACAAGCAGGGGAATACAAAGCATTGGAATCAAAGCAAGTTCAAAATCCAGCAGGGCAGCATTAAGTCATGGAGGTCTATGCTCAGCATCTGAAGCAATCTGGTTGCAAGCTCCAAAATGCTTGAGTGATTCCACCCCTGGAGCAGTTCCAGGGGCTCCATTTTTTATAGCCTCTCTCTTAAGCTCATTCTGTTTGATTCTTGCAGTTTTTCTTGGACAATCCACATTCCTGACTTTTTCAAACTTCTGGGTTTTCCACTGTACCCTTGGCTTCACCCTTACATTTTTACCTATGCCCTCTGAAGCTGGGGTGGAAGCTGCCTTACCCTTAGAATTTGTCCATTTTCTTTGCACTTAAAACCAGTGCCACGTGGATGCTGCCAAGGTCTGCTGCCAGCTGGAGCAGTAGCCAGGCTTTCCTCTTTCTTGGCTATAGAGATCGAGTGCCTGGATCACTGAGCATTCTGGATTTGATTATGAGGAAAAGCTTCTCTATGCCACCACCATTCTGGAATCTGGTGTGGCCACTACCATTTTGGAATCTCCTGTGACCTCTGTTGCCACTCTGGAACACGGTGCTCTGTGGCTTTTTCCTTCGAGCAAACTCTTTCACCTTTCCTGGCTTGAGGCTGCAAAAGGTGGTGGCCCATTGCTTCATGGGATGCCCCCAGGCCATCTTTTTTATTTCTTTGTTCCTTCTCAGCAATCAAGATCTCAGCTCTATGTTTATAGTCCACAGCTTTCTGGCCAAACTCACAACATTTTAAATCACCATGCTGGGCTCTTTGCTCTTGATTTGCAACATAAATCTGGCTAAAAATCCCCAACAATAGACACACCACCACCTCAACATTCAACTGCCTTGGAATTTCCTTTGCCAGATTAATCAGTCTGCTGCTCTTAACCTGAGTCTCAGGCAAAGTCTCTGGACATGAGCAAAATGCAGACAAACTTTCTGCCAAGCTGTATTTCACATTGTGTGAAGCCCAAAACTCAATGCAGTCCTTCTTTCCAGCAGAAACCTCCCAAGCCTGGTCTTTTCCAGCAGGCTTTCTATCAGTCTTCTGGTCTTCTGAGCTCTGACCCAAATCTCCCCTACAGAACAGCCTAAGCTGTTCCAGCACCACTCTTTCAGGCACCATCTCCAAACCATTCCAAACTCTTTCCAGAAGCCATCTCCAAAGGCTCTTGAACCACATGGTCAGGAATAGTCACAGCAGTGACCCCACTTCACTGGTACCAAATTCTGTCTTGGTTATTTTTCACTTGTTGCTGAGACAGAATACCTGACACCCAAATTTAGGGAAGGAAAGGTTTATTTCTTATAGTTCTTGG
The DNA here is from genome assembly GCA_004363535.1 of Dasyprocta punctata. Classification (NCBI taxonomy): domain Eukaryota; kingdom Metazoa; phylum Chordata; class Mammalia; order Rodentia; family Dasyproctidae; genus Dasyprocta; species Dasyprocta punctata. The sequence goes on along the minus strand of RJWM01000886.1, from coordinate 82,984 downwards.
AGATTTCAGTCCATACTCAGTTGGCTCCAAGGCAGCATGGCATGGTAGAACAACCATTCATGGCAGCCACCAAACAGCAAGGCTAACCTGCAGAAGAGAACGAGACATGCCTTCTTCCCACCCTTACACTGTAAGTCTGCTCCACCCCTGGATGGGTACAATACTCATATTGCCAATCCCAATGCTAGACAACAAGCTCATCATGAATACCAGACTCAACCCCATCCATGATTACATGAGGCTTAAGTAGAGCCATCTGACCACATTATAACAAGAGAACAATGGCTGCAGCAACAAACAAGCCCAGTCTGGGAACCTGCGCCACATGCAGGCTGCAGCCAGACTGGAAATAGCCAGACCGAAGCCTCTTCTGGTGCATGGATTGGAAAACAAGAAGTACCATCCCCCCACCACAAGCAACCAGCTTATCTGGAGAAACACAGGCTGTGATGATAGCTATCAAGGTGAAATGCAATTGGATGCCTTTGGTGCTTTGGTGTTTCACTAACATTGCAGGTATAAGGCCAGTGGTCTGATCATAGGTTCAGAGGATATTGCTAAACAGTGTGTCATCTAGGGGAGTCTCCTTCTCAGGGCTGCAGCCATTGTTAAACCCTATGATCTTGTTTTGAGGTTCTATATCATTTCCACTGTTTTGCTGGGTTGGGTTTTATTCTTTTTTGTTTTGTTTGATTATGTTAAATCCAATGGCAGGAGAAACTGTTTCAAAGATAGCAAGATATATTATGGTAGCAATTTTGGATTTACTATTGGCTTGTTCTAAAATCCTTTATTGCATTCCTTGTTTTGTTTTTATTGTTTCTATTCTATTCTGTTGTTTGATTTATACTATGTCTGAAGTTATGTGCAACTATTTTGAAGAGATCAAAAGGCATTATAGTAACTACTGTTGATTTCATAATGTTTTGAAGTACTGTATCTCTTACACTGGTTTGTTTTGATTGGTTTTATTCCGTTATATGCTCTAAAATAAAAAAAACAAAAAAATTACCATTTCAAGTAATAAAAAAAAAGAATCAATCTAACAAAGGAAGTAAAAGACCTCTATGTTGATTATGACAGTACTCTAAAAAAGGAGACTGAGGAAGATATCAGAAAATGGAATCCCTTGTTCTTGGGTAGGAAGAACCAATGTAGTGAGAATGGCCATACTTCCAAAATTGTTATGCAGATTTAATACAATCCTGATCCAAATTGCAACAGTGTATCTCACAGAATTAGAGGAAAAAATCCTAAAATCCATTTGTGATCAGAAGAGACCTAGAAAAGTAAGGGTAATTCTGGGCAACAAAAGCAAGGCTGGGGACATCATAATCCCTGACTTGAAAAACTGATTTTTGTACTTCAAAGTTACTGTTATAAAAAAAAACCACAGCATAGTACTAGCAAGAAAATGGATCTGAAGATCAACGAAACAGATTAGAAGATGCAGACAACTCCAGAAATACTCAACCACCTTATGTTTGACAAAGTACTCAAACACCTTCACTAAAAGAAAGTCTCTATAAAACATGGTACTAGAAAAACTGACTTTCCACATGTGGAAGATAAAAATTAGACCCATATTTTTCACCATGCACTAAACTGAAATCAAAATGGATCAAAGATATAAATATTAAGACAGAAACACTAAATTTGCTGGAACATAGAATAGGTAGCACTCTTGAAGAAACTGGTGTAGGCAAAACCTTTGTGAACAAAACCCAAACCACAAGGAAAATACTACAAAGCATCAACAACTGGGATTTCATCTTCTTAAAAAGATTTTGCATAACAAGAGAAACTACCAACAGAGTGAAGAGACAAACCACAGCATGGGGGGAAATTTTTGCCAGTTGCTCCTCAGCCAAAGAACTAATATCTAGAACATATAAAGAACTCAAAAAATCAGACACTCCCCCAAAATTAAAGACCCAATCCAAAAATGGGCATCTGAGATTAATATACACTTCTCAGATGAAGAAGTATAAACAGCAAATAAATATACAGAAAATGTTCAACATCACTAGTCATTTCAAACATGCAAATTAAAACAATGCTAAGATTCCATCTCACTCCAGAAAGAATGACTATTATAAAGAAATCAACCAATAGCAAATGCTGGCAGGGCTATGGGGGAAAAGGAACCCTTCTCCATTGTTGGTGGGAGTGTAGACTGGTGCAACTACTATGGAAATCAACATGAAGATTCCTCAAAAAACTAAAACTAGAGATTCCATTCAACTTAGTTATTCCTCTTCTTGGTATCTTCCTGAAAGAATTAAAAGCATCATACTACAGCAATATATGCATACCCATGCATATAGAGGCACAGTTTCAAACAGCTAAATCTCGGAACAGCCCATGTATCGACCACTGATTAATGAATAAAGAAGATGTGGGGTTTTTTTTATACAATGGAGTACTACTCAGCCATAAATAAGTATAAATTTGAGACATTTCTAGGTAAATGGATACACTTTGAGACCATACTCTTGAGTGAAATAAATTAAACATACATGTGTAAATATCACATTGTTTCTCTGGTGTGAAAACTGAAAGTGTAAATAAGGACTAAAATGTATAATAGATATTGTGAAATTGGAAAAAATATTTTCAAATGGTAAGGGGAACTAGGGAGAGAGAAGATGGAAAGGAAAGAAGGGAACAGAAAAAAATGTGAAAAGAAGGAAAAATAGAAACAAACCTTTTGTAAAAAAGGAGGGAAAGAGTCAAAGGGAAGATAAGGGAAGGGAAAAAAAGAATCATAAAGTTATAACTTGTACAGTAACAAATTCCTTATAATGAATATAATCATTATGTAGGCCTAAAATATACCAATAAACTTAATTAAATTTTTAAAAAGAGTGAAGTACAAAGTTCCCTAACTCAAAAAAAAAAAAAAAAAAAAAAAAAAAAAAAAAAAAAAAAAAAAAAAAAAAAAAAAAAAAAAAAAAAAGATGAGTGACTTAATCTGCTGGAAGGCAAAATAGATGAAACTGATGTAGCTGAACTTTATGAACAGAACCCTGGTGGCATAAGTAATACCAAGAATCAGCAAATGGGATCACATCAAGTTGAGAACGTTCTGTAAAACAAAGGAAACCACCAACAGAGTGAAGAGAAAACCTATATAATGGAAAATAAATTTTTGCCAGCTACTCTTTGAAGGAGTAATATCTAGAATATATAAAGAACTCAAAAAATAGACTACCCCAAATTTAAAGATCCAGTAAAAAATCTGGGCATCTGAAATGAATAGACATTTCTCAGGTGAAGAAATATAAACAGCCAATGAATACATGAAAAAATGTTCAACGACACTGGTCATTTAAGAAATGCAAATTAAAACAATACTGAGATTACATCTCACTGCAGAAAGAATGGCTATCATCAAGAAATCAACCCAATAATAAATGCTGGCAAGGCTGCATTATTGGGAGAGCATAAACTAATACAACCACTATGGAAGTCAATATGAAGTTTCCTCAAAAAAACTAAAAGTTGAAATTCTATTTGACCCAGTTATTCCCCTTCTCTGTGTCTCCCCAAAAGAGTTAAAGACATCATACCACAGTGATATATGTATACCCATGTTTATAGCAGCTTATTTATAATAACTGAGTCTTGCAAACAGACTGTATGTCCACCAACAGAGGAATGAATAAAGAAAATGTGGTATTTATACACAATGGAGTACTATTCTGCCCTAAAGCAGGATAAATTTGTGTCCTTTGTAGGAGAATAGATGAACCTTGAGACCATAATGTTAAGTGAATTAACTCAGACACACAAGCTGAAATATCACACGGTTTCTCTGATATAGATAGATAGATAGATAGATAGATAGATAGATAGACATATATATCTAGCAGATAATAGGAAAAAACAGAGAGAAAAAAAGTTACTGTAATCCAGCATGGACAATGTATCTAAAAGTGTACCTTCAGTTGGTAAGATTGTCTTACATGTTTTGTATGTTTTTTGACCTTTTTATCTGGTTTTTAATCTGTATATATGATAGTTAACTTTATAAGGTCTTATGAGATAAATAAATGAATCTGATATTAGCAAAATGAAAGGTGGTAGAGAGAAGGGGAAAAGGAGTTGAAATGTGTTATATACATGTAATCATTATGTACTGCAAGCATGTAATAATAAAAGTCAGTAAAATGGATGTAGTAAAACATTCAGTCAGTAATAATGAAAAAAGAGCAAAAAAAATGTTGTAAAGATTATCAAAGAGCTCCTAGACAATTCTAAAGGAACTTGAGAATCATCCACTTCAAAAAGGATGTTGAAGTAGATGCTAATGGCATTAAAAATCTGTTCACTGAAATTATTACAAAAACTTTCCTAAATCTGGTGGAGGATTAAAGAGATACCCCCAAAAAGAAGGCATTTCGAACCCCAAGCACACACGACCAGAAAAGAATCTCCCCAAGACACAATATAGTCAAAATGCCAGGCAGTCAAAGCAATGGAAGACTCTTAAAAGCTGTTAGAGAGAAGTACCAACCACTTATAAGGGCAACTCATCAGCAGAATGACAGATTTCTCAACAGAAACCTTAAAGACCAAGAGAATATAAAATAAAGTATTTCCAAGTCCTCAAAGAATAGAGTAGCCAACCTAGATTACTATAACCTGCAAGGTTATCCTTAAAAAATCAAAGGAAATTGCAACCACTGTAAAATTCCAACCATCTACAGTACTAAACCTACAATTTTACAGTATCGGATATGTTGTTGTTGTTTGCTGATCTCTTTAGTTTTTTGTTTCTCTTATGTATGACCATTCTTTTATGTTTTAACGGTTTCACTCTGAACTATTTCGCTTGGTTATATTAGATCTGATGTTATGGGTAGTTATTTTCAATGATAACAAGAGGTATTCTAAGGGGAAAAGAAGGAAGGAAGAGAAAAGGAAAAAGTCATAAATTTATAAATATGCATAAATAAGACAGTTAAAAAAAAAGTATTGCTAAATACAATAGCTATTGAAAAAGAAAAGTTAATATACCTGAATTGATGAATCTTACATGTCTATATCTGCCAATATCCCCAACCCCTAGGAAGGTAACGATATGCAATATTGTAACTACTGTCAAACTTCAACCACCTCAGTGTGTAAACCTACAATGTTATCGTATCAGATCTGTTGTTGTTGTTTGTCTGTCTTTTTTGATTTTTGTTTCTAGCTTCTGTATCTATTTTCTCTTAAATAAAAAAAAGCAAAAAAAAAAATCAAAGGAAAAATAAAAATCTTTCATTAAAAGGATAAACTGAAGAAATTCATGACCAACAAGCCAGTATCACACCATACAGGAAGCACACAGCAGCACAGCTCTGACAAAGCCTGCCTGACATGTGAGCTTCTTCTAGGGTTTGTTCACATCTACACATGGTCACAATGTAAGGTCTGTTCCTGGCTGTGAAAGTTTGCAACTTGCATGTTTGTAAATTGGGGATTTAGTGAACAATCATACTGTGGGATTTTAATAACTAATTCACAAATATACAGATCAACCAGACTTTTTTCTTTTTCTTTTTGCTTTTCTTTTGTTGTTGTTGTTGTTGTCGTTGTCACTGTTGTTTGAGACAAGGTCTAGATATGTATTCCAGGCTGGCCTTGAGCTCAAAATGTAGCCCAAGGTCATCTCCAAATGGCAAGTTTCCTGTTTCAGCCTCACAAATGCTGGGATTACAGGCATGCACCACCATGCCCAACTCAACTGGTTTTTAAAAATCAACAACAACAACAAAAATCAGAGTGAAATTACATTGCAGATCAAATGGATTTAACAGTTTTCTACAGAGTGATCCAACAGCAGAATATACTGCTCATGGAACATTGCCCAAAATAGGTCATAAAGAAAGTCTCTATAATACAGAATAACTGAAATAATCTCATGCATCCTAACAGGTCACTAAAGAAGAAAATTAGAAATCAACAGCCGGGTATGGTGGCACATGCCTGTAATCCCAGTACTATGGAGGGTGAGCCAGGAGGATGACTGTGATTTTGAGGCCAGCCTGGGCTACACAGTGTGTTCAAGCCCAGCCTGAACTGCATAGCAAGACTCTGTCTCAAAAAGACAAAAATAAATAGATAAATAAGAAAGACAATAGCAAAAAGAAAAAAAAAAAACAGAAATTACACAAATGCATGGAGATTGAATAAATCATATTGAATAATTAATGGATCACTAGATAGAGGAGAAACTTAAAAATTCCTAGAATCAATTGATAATAGAAATACAATACATCAGAATCCGTAGAACACAATGAAAACAGTAGTAGGAAGGGAGTTGATAACTATGAGTGCCTACACCAGAAAAATAGTAATCCCAAAAGAATAATCTAATGATACATCTCAAGGTCCTAGAAAAACAAGAGGATACCAATCCCAAAACCACTAGAAGGAAAAGAACAATAAAGATCAGAGTGGAAACTGTTGAAATTAAAAAACTATACAAAATATCCATTAAAAATCAAAGAGCTGGTTCTTTGAAAAGATAAACCAGGTTGACAAACTCTTAGACAAAACAAGAAAGAAGCCCCAAATTAACCAAATTAGAGATGAAAAAAGGTGAAATCACAATAGATGCCACTAAATCCCAGATGACTGTCAGAAATTTTGAAAATATATGCTCTCATAAATTGGAGAATCTTTAAAACAAGAACAGATTTCTAGCCACAAAAAAACCTGTTAAAATTTAAATAAGTCAATATTTTAAAATCTAAATGAAGAAATAACAAGCAATGAGATTGATGCAATAATCATAACCCTACAAATTCTCAGGTGTAGTGAGTGGTACATGCCTGTAATCCCAGCACTTGAAAGGCTGAGGCAAGAGGATTGCCATGAATTTGAGGCCAGACTGGGCTATATAGTGACTTCAATATTTGGTGAAACCCTGTCTCAAAAAATAAATAAATAGCCGGGCATGGTGGCGCATGCCTATAATCCCAGCACTCGGGAGGCTGAGGTAGATGGAGCACTGTGAGTTCGAGGCCTGACTGGGTTACAACATGACCGCAAGGCCGGCATGAGCTACATAGTGTGACCCTGCCTCAAAAAACTAGGGCTGGGAGTTTGGTTCAGTGGCTTAAGCACCTGTCTGACAGGCGTGAGACTGTGAGTTTGATCCCCGGTGCCACAAATAAATAAATAAATAAATAATAAAATAAAATAAATAGATAAATAAATAAATACTCTACAAATGAAGATAAGTCCAGGACCTGATAGACTTACTACTGAATTTTACCAATCTTTAGAGAAGAAATAGCACTAATGATTCTTAAATTTTGCGACATAATAGAAAGAGAAGGAATGCTTCTAAACTCATTCTAAGAAGCCAGAATCACCCTGATAGCAAAAGAAGATAAGAGCTCAATCAGAAGAGAAAACTATGGGTTCATCTATGATGAATAGAGATGCAAAAATCCTCAATAAGACTCTTGAAAACAGAATTCAACAGCTTATGAGAAGATCGTAACACCGTGATGAAGTTGGTTTTATTCTAGGGATGCAAGGATGTTTCCACCTAAATAAATCTATAAATGTAATATACCCCATAAATAGAATCAAGGATAAAAAATACACGATCATCTGAACAGATCCAGAAGAAGCCTCCAACAAAACACAACATCCTTTCATGATAAAAACCCAATGAAATAGATATAGAAGGATCTTATCTCGAAGTGATAAACCAACAGCCATCATCATACTTAATGGGGAAAAACTCGAATCATTTCCTTGAAAATCAAGAATGAGACTAGAGCATCCATTCTTGCCACTCCTATTCAATATACTACTCAAAATTTTAGCAAAATAGCTGCGTGTGGTGGCACACACCTGCAATCCCAGCACCGGGGAGGCTGAGTCAGGAAGATTGCCTTGAGTTTCACACCAGCCTGAATTACATAATGAGTTCAGTGTCAGCCTACAATACAAGGGAGACCCTGTCTCAAAACACAAAAAAAAGTTACCCATAGCAATCAGGTAGCACAAATAACCAAAGGGGATACAGATAGAAAAGGAAAATATCAAAGTGCCCCTATCTGCAGATAATATGATTCTTTACATAGAAAACTCCACCAAAAGACTTTTAGGCCTCACAGAAAAATTCGGCAAAGTGTTAGGATAAAAATCAACACAAAAAATCAAGAGTTCCTGTATATGAATAACGAAACCACCAAGAAAAAAATTTTAAATATCATTCATCGTAACTTGAAAAAATTAAATACCTAGGAATTGGCCTAACCAAGAAAATGAAAGATCTCAAAAATGAAAATTACAGAACTCTGAAGAAAGAAATTGAAGATGACACTATAAAAGACTATAAAACATGGTTACAAAGTCTTGTTGAAAATAATAAGAAGGTATTGCTCTCTCCCCTTACCACAACATTAATGTGAAATAGTAACAAACATTTCAGTAAAGAAGTAGCTTCCTTGGACCTGAGACTTCAGCAGAATAACCTAGATTCAAGATTCAGAATAACCTAGATTCTGATAACAGAAAAAATCTGATCCACCTGTTAAATATATAGCATTTTATCAGTATTTATTTATTCCCTTGCTAAGTCATACATCCTTAGAAAACGCTAAGGTTTTGTCCTACCCCAGAATGTTAGGAAACTGAAGGAGAAAACGACCTCTTAGGTAAGTGTACGAATGTGTCCCTAGAGCAGCCAGGCTGGGAGACACGCAGTCCTATCTCTCTGCACGTCCTCTCAGGGATGAGCGCTCCACAGCTATGTGTCTTGTCTTATAATTGTCACACATATTCGAGGTGATCATTTGATGTTTATGGTATTGATATAGGGGAAAAAATGTAACTCCCAACCTGCTAGATGTTAGATATTCTGAGTTCACGCTCCCCCAAGCTGAAGAATGAATTCTAAGGAACAAAGGCAGTTAAGAGTAGGAAAAAAAAGTTTTTTTGTCTTTTTGAGATAGGGTCTCACTGTGAAGTTCAGGGTGGGCTTGAGCTTATTTTGCAACCCAGGCTGGTCTCAAACTCACTATGATCCTCCTGCCTCAACCTCCTGAGTGCTGGGGTCACAGGAGTGTGCCAACATGCCCAGCTGTAAAAGTAGGAAAGTTTTATAGGGGAATTAGAAAGAGGAATAGGAACAGGAAACAGGAATAACTCCTGAGAGACAGGAGGAGCCCTAAATGAGTTGCCAATGAGTCCACTTCCCTGAGAAAGTTTTATACAACAAAATCACAAGATGGGTACAACATGTGTCAAAACTATAATCAACCACTAAGATTACAAGTATAGCCAGGCAGGCCCAGGAGTTTGGCTCAGTGGCTTAAGTGCCTGTCTGGCAGGCATGAGGTTGTGAGTTCAATCCCCAGTGCCACCAAAAAAACAAAACAAAACAAAAATACAAGTATAGCCAGGCAAGGTGGCACTCACCTGTAATCCCAGGATTCAGGAGGCTGAGGCAGGAGAATCACTGTAAGTTTGAGACCAGCCACAGAGCAAGACCCTATCAAAAAAAAAAAATTTAAATTACAAGTATTTACAAAATTTTAAATTACAAAATTTTAATTTACAAAAATCTAAATTACAATATTGACTAATATTGATCCAATAGTATCAATTACAAGTATTTGCAAAATTTTAAATTACAAAATTTTAATTTACAAAAATTTAAATCACAATATTGACTAATATTGATCCAATAGACATATGAATGACAGCATTTATCCATGGTTGATTGTCTACAGTCTTAGGTTAATTTTTAGTCTTAGTAGTCTTAGTGGGTGTGAGAGGATGGACCACCCCTAATGAGACAATGGTTCATTTATGCAAGAAATCTGAAAAGGATGGTACTGATAATCTCAAACTTTCATTTATCTTTTAGGAAAGTATGAAAATCTGTCCATTGTGATTTTAATTTTCTCCTGATGTGCCTTCAGCCATAGTTTCAATGTATTCTCATCTTTTGCAATGACTCCCTCAAGGACCTAGCCCTGTTCAGTCACCTACAATATTTCTACCTAGTTTATCTGTCTATAATAGTACTACTAAACAACTATAATATATAATACAACTTGTTCGTTGTGCAACTAAAGCTGAAAGAAGACAGTCTTAAATGAAAACCAGTCATATAGTTCAAAAACTGTGTTCAAATAAAAAAGCAAAATTATTGGACACATCTACTTAAAAATGAACAACTGTGCCATTGAGTTTCTAGAAAACTTAGAAGAGAGCTATAAAAAAGGATACAAGTAAGAATTTTTAGGCTTGTAAATTAGTAACACATGGAGGTTAGCCAGGTGTGGTGGCCCATGCCTATAATCCCAGCACGATGAGGAAAAGATATTCTCTTCAACAAACTGTGCTGAGAAAGTTGGATATCTACATGCCAAAGAATGAAAATGAAGCTTTACAAAAATGAACTGAGCGTGTATTAAATATTTAAATAGAAGACCTGCAATTATCACACTCCTAGAATAAAACAAGGGGAAATTTTTATTGACATTGATCTCAGCAATGTTTATTGTACTTGATACCAAACACAAGAAACAAAAGTAGAATTAGACGAGTAAGACTACATCAAACTGAAAAGCTTTTCCACAGCAAAGGAAACAAGCAAAAAGGTGAAAAGACAATCTAAAAAATTGAAAAATATTTGCAAACTGTATTCTAATAAGAGATTAATAGCCAAAATATACAGTACAAGGAACTCCTACAACTCAATAGAAAAAAAAAAATCTAGTAAATAAGCCAGGAGTGGTGGTGGTCCATGCCTATAATTCCAGTTCACTGGGAGGCTGAGACAGGAGAAAATGAGCAAATTTGAGCCTAGTCTTGGCAATTTAGTAACTTAGTGAGACCCCATCTCAAAATTAAAATACTGCAAAAGAGGAGGCAGGCCGTGGCCTCAGCTGCCTGCGGGAACTGGGCAGTGCTGGGGTAAACAGCACAAAAAGTTGGTGCCCAGTGCTAAGAGGGAAAAAAAAGAGACCGTTCGGGGATCTTGTAGTTGACAGGTCCTGCTTATTTTCCCAGTCAGCTTTGCCACACCCTACCTGCCACATCACAGCCAATTTAGTAGGCTCTTAAGAGTAAAACGAAATAGCTGCAACAATGACGGCACCGAAGTTGAAGCAGGACATGCCCCCACCTGGGGGCTACGTCCCCATCGACTACAAGCGGAACCTGCCCCGCCGAGGACTGTCGGGCTACAGCATGTTCGCCCTGGGCATCGGGACCTTGCTGTGAAGCTTCTTGCTGGTTCCCACAAGATGTGAATGGTATAAAAAAGAGGAGACGCCAGCAGGAGCTGCTATCATGACTCCTCACAGTGGCCCACTCTGTGTCTCTCAGATGCAGAGTGCATTTTTATTTTTGTTTTTACCTTTTCCTCTCTTCGTTCAGCTCAGGTTCTTTCTGCAAAGCTAGTTGTTTCCTTATCCTTTCACCCTTACTTTTCAAATGCACTGTTAGTACCATTTTTGGCTTGTCTCATTCAATTTTTCTTGTTTGAGGCAAGAAGTTCCTGGAATACTTTTGATTGGCCAGACATTTCTAAAGGAGCTACCTGACAACAGACACATATGCCAACAGCGGATAGAAAGTAACAATTTGAAAAAACACTGAATATAGACTAATCTGTGAGTGGTGTATCAATAATCTACACATTTTTTATCGTATGCCAGTAATACCAACTTGAGCATGCACTCTCAAAACTTGTGCATTTATGTATTCTTGTATTCTGTTAATTCATACATCAAATACCAGTGAAGTTTATTTTTTTCTTAAGTTTCAGACCAAAAAATATAAACAAAGACCTAGCATATTTATTCCAGCTCCCCTATGGATCACCTTGCAGCTATCTCAGGGATTTGTGCTCCACCTTTGAGATGTAGACACATAGCAAGGATGAACAAATAACCCAAGGTCACACACCTGTCTTTGAGAGAGACAATTTTATTTTTGTTTAACAGCTCTTAAAATTCAGGAAGATACTTAGCAGTGGGGGGAGGGGCTGCTCCATTTTTTTAAAAAAGTTCCCAAATGTAAAGGGAGAAAATATGAATACTATCTTGTTTTTGTCAGAAGACTACTAACTTTCAAATGCTAATTTCACAGGAGTCTCAAATATGTTAATGGTGGTAAGTCACAGTATGTATCTGTGAAATGAGCTTTTCTAAAACAGACTGGTTCCAATAGCCCTGTTTCCTCCTAGTTATTGTGACAATTGTGCCAGACATTGCACCTGAACGATGAGCTTCATAGAGAAGTTCATCTCTTTACTGAGATCTGGCTCCTAATTTTGTTGGGTCCAGTTCCTGGGAAATAAAGAGAAGGAAGGTTCAGACACAGCCATTTCCACCTCCTTGTGGTGAGCTATAGTGGTTGAAAACTTTGGACCCTTCAAGAGGCAGAAAGTAGGGTCTGCTGTTATACAGGGAAAATTCTGTCTTTGTTCCTATCATAGACTTTCACACAGTTCTAATTAGGCACAGAGACATGAGACATCTAACAAAGCCTCACATATTCTCTCTCTCTCTCTTTCTCTCTCTCTCTCTCTCTCATCTCTCTCTCTGTCTCTTTCTCATGTATACACAGTAAGTTCCACTGGCAATAATATTCAGAGCAATTATACAGCCACTAGAATTATTTTAACTTCCAAACATTATGGAATTGGAAAATCCTATTTTAAAAAAGAAAAAGCAATAAGGCTATCTGACTCCTTGACAATACTGAATATCTTCCTCCCAAGTCAACACTTCCAAAGTTACAAAGAGTCTCAAGACTTAAAAGAAAGAAAGAAAGAAAGAAAGAAAGAAAGAAAGAAAAAATGATTCCTTTACATGGGATGAGAAAATCCTTCAATTTTAGTAGAAAGAGAAATCTTCAGTTTACAATTAAATGTTGAAGTTAAGAAAAAATAAATAAATAAACCCAGTTCCCAGTTCAGAAAAGAGATGCTTGAAGGGTAATCAGTGTTTGAAAGCGCTCTGTGACTTGCTGATCCAGACACTCGCAGTGAGCAGGGCTAAGAAGAAGTATCGAAAGTGCGCTGAACTCAAAGCACAGTCTGGCCTGGCTTTCTGTCTGTGCTTCTTACACTGTGGCTCAGCCTTTCACTGTGTTTCACTCTGCTTTTCTCCCTCTTCCTCCTCCTCCCTCTCCTCAACCTTCCTGCCTCCTCCTCTACTGCACTGCCGTTTGCTCTACCTCATCGTATGCATCCTCTCACCAACAATAATGGAACATGTTAAAATATATCTCCTTCCCAGTTTCAATTTTTACAGGTCATTGACTTGAACACATTGTGAATTCCTTTTTTAAAAATGTATTTGCTTTGAATTTTCAGGTAGTCTTTGATCTACAAGGCTTTTCGCCTTATGAGGCCAGTGGCACATTTACAAGGGGAAAAAAAATTCTCCCTCCTGCTGATGCAGATTAAAGAATCACTCAAATTCAGCAAGAAGCGCAAAATAGTATGGGTAATGCTATAGTTTGGTCTCCACCTGGTGGTTGGAAATCAGAATACAGTCTTTAATGGAACTGGAAGAAAAATAAACTCGATTTAGTTTTCTGTTTAAAAGGTTAGACTCTTAAATTAGAAAATGCCTTCCAACTGGAAAAATAAAAATTTTTTATAATCTAAAAGAGCAGCTATGCTTTTCTTATTTTGCTTATTTATTGCAACCAAGAGGTAAGGAGAGGCCTTCTTATTGTTCACATTTAAGTCCAGGATTACTTTCTATCAGGGTCTGATAGTCTCTTAAACTTCTTGTCTTCATCATGGCAAAGAGTCTCTCCAGAAATATTTGTGGTTTTTAATGTGTATTCAAACTTTGGAACTGAAAAACACACAATGTAGAAATCCCTACTATTATGACTATTATTTTGTTAAAAACACACACACACTATGAAAAAATAAGTAACTCCCTTTAGGCCCATGGAAGGTCATTGCAATTTAAGTGCAATAAGCTGTATACTGTATAATGAGAATCCAATGTTATTTTCTTTCCTTGTTGCTTTATTCTTTTGTTTTTTCATAAGCAGGATTTTTTCACTCTACCAATGTATTGAATACTATCTTAAATAGAGACCTTTATGATGCTTTTTAGAAACTTTTCATAGATGCTTATGATGCTTGTTCATATCACAATTACATTTAATTAGTGGTATAATTGCAGTCACTTCTTGTTATTCTTGGTAGTTACGTTCTATGAAGTTGCCATGAACACTGAATTAGCAAATACTAAACCACTGTTCCCAGGGGAAATGCAAGGATAGGGTCCTGTGAGCCTCCGGTCATGTTTTTGTCATTTGCTCAACACATAACCTTATTTTATGTGTGTTTAAAGATACCTTATTTAATAATAGTTATTACTGATTTACTTAACATTGAACCCATGGAGAGCTCATGCCTGAAAAAGCTTATCTAACACATATATTTTCTCCATACGGCACATCTCAGCCCTTTTTTTTTTTTTTTTTTTTTTCTTTGCTTTTTTGAGATAGGGTTTCACTATGCAGTTGAGACTGGCTTTGAACTCACTTTGTATCCCAGGCTGGTTTGAACTCGAAGTGATACCCCTGCCTCAGCCTCCTGAGTCCTGGTATTATAGGCATGCACCGCCACACCTGGCTACATCTCGGCCTCCTTGCACTAAGGAAGGGTGGGCAACATTTCAGCACTATATTTTCGGGCCATTTTAGGCACAAAAAACACTAACAAACAGCACAGAAATTAGAAAAGTATGATACTAAATAGATCATGAAGAAAAGGACAATTATTTACAGTATGACAACTAAAACGAGGTAGAACATCACTTTCCATAATCAGCTGGAAATGCATGTGCCAGGTAATCTAAATCTTCCACTGCTCTACATAGGCCTATAAATGACTGAAAATGTGGTGCAAGTATTGATAGATTGAAAATAAATCATAACAATTAAGCCATTATGATTTATATCTAGAGTCCCTCCCAAAGCCTTGTGTAAACATAGACAAGACCTTTGGAAGGTGATTGGGGGCGTGGGGTTTATTAGGTGTCTTGCTGGTAGGAGGTGGGGTGTGAGAAGAGGCCCGTCCTCACTAGTTAATCTCTCTTCTTGTCTCCTCCCTTGACTCTTCCCGCTTCCTGTGTGCTGAACCTCCAGCAACTCTCCTCTGCCCTGCCTCTCTGCTACTCCACCCTGCCCTGGAGCTTGCTGACTATGGATTGAAACCTCTACAAATCTCTTCTCCTTGAAGTCGCATAGGGTATTTTGTCCCATGAACAAAAATACTGACCAAGACCTAAGCTGTTATACAGTGAATCGTGCTTCCCCAAAATTCAAGCACTAAAAGCCCTAACTTCCAAAGTTACCATATTTGGAGATGAGGCCTTTAGGAGGTGGAGTTAAATGAGGTCATAAAGGTGAGGGCCTAATCTGACAGGACTGACGTCCTTATAAGAAGAGGAGATGACAGAGAGCCCTCACTTTTCTCTCCCGACCCTGCTTTAAAGATGCCTTATTTAATATTCATTATTGACTCATTTAACACTGAACTCACAGCCAGCTCAGGCCTGAGGAAGCTTACCTAACACATATTTTCTCTGGAAGGCACGTCTCAGCCCTCTTGCACTAAGGTAGAGGTATCAAAGCAGCTGAGTTGTAAAATACAATGCTTCAAAAGGGTGCAGTGAGATATTCGTGTCCCATTGTAAATTTGTTTAGTTATTCCTTGGGGAAAGGTGTCTTTAAATCTAGGTTACTGACACTCAAGATAGTGGCAAGGTCTGGGTCTGCAGCTTTAAAGGCTTGTGTCTAGCTGGCCCCCCAAAGCCTCATATGATGATAGGTGGGGATTTTCAGAGGTGTCCAGCTCTAGAGTGTGTGATTCTGGGGTCAATTACTAAATCAGTCCACTGATTGTTTTGGCATAGTTCTGGTTGTGGATAATGGGAAGGCCCAACCTGAGCGTCAGTGCTACCTGCCCGAAGGGCATGTAGCCTGGTTGGAATATTGGAGACAGAAAGAGGGCTACTGTCACTGTTCGCTGCTTCACTACTTGACTGATGGCTCCCTTCTGCTTCGCTGCCTTCTGTTTCTCCTCTGTGTTGCCCTTCTGCCATGTGCCACCCCACCTTGGAGCCAGCCAACTATGAACTGAAACCTCTACAAATTGTGAGCTGAATAAACCTTTCCCCCTTTAACGCTGGGTGTTGGGTATTTTTGTCTCAGCAACAACAAAAGTAACTAACACATCAGCTGACCACTGAGACTTCTGCATTTGTTTTGGGGTCAGAATGCCTTCTGGAAATTTGGCACTCCTTTCTCAGTGGTTTGAGCAGGGATGCCTAAGACTTGACTGCCATTCATTTGATGCATCTGACTTACACTTGTGCCTTTTGGCGTTGATGCAGGAATCTCACTAGACTCACCTTAATGGTGCCAGTATTGTTTATTAAACGTTAGATGCAAGTGAGGAGTAGATTTGGAACTCAAAGTTATGTGTCCAACTGTAACTTTTTCATATTTTGAAGTTTAAAGACTTCTAAAGAAAAATGTTTTGTAGCGTGTTCATTTCACTGAAGGGATTTGAGATGACATGTCCTGCCCCTTCTTTTCCTTCCTCTTCCTCTTTCCCTGCCCCCGTGAAAGTCATGACTAAGTTTGTCACCTTATCTGTGGTTGAAACTATATAGAGGTTTCATTGACCTGCACAGGGCACTGTACCAAATTAAATTTAAGTTCTCAAAGGACATTGATGATGTTCACTTGATAAATTGATCAGATAAGACTTTCTAGAAATAGTACTTCTAATAAATAGCTATATTTGATACTGCCACGTAATATTGTCCTCAGCAGAATTATTCCCAATTAGCCCAAGTGGTGTGTATTTAGTTAGACAGGAAGCACAGCAGAACTGGAGAATACATAAAGAGGGTAACGGAAGTGATCAGAGGTTAAAGAGTCTAACATAATGCACAAGGAAACACTTTTCTTCGAAAACTAGCTGTTAAGAATTAATGCACAAATATATAGTATATAATCCTTTTTCTATTTAAGAGTTCCTTCAAATTAATGTTATCTTCAAATCACAAACATATTCATCGCAGCAAAAATTCTCCAAAAACACAAAAAGCAGAAGCAACCCAAATGTCTAGCTATGAATGAATGGATAAACAAAATGTAGTACATACATAAAATGCAATATTATGCTGTCTTAAGAAGGAAGTAGATTCCAACATATACTATAACATGAATAAACCTTAAGAACACTATCTAAGTGAGATAAGCCAATCACAAAAGGACAAAAACTGTGGTTTAGTTGACATGAGGTACCTAAAGTATGTCAAACTCAGAAACAGAAAGTAGAATGATGATTACCTGGACCTTGGGAGAGAGGAAGGAAGAAGTTGTTCAATGTGTATAGAGTTTCACTTTTACGAGATTAAAAACTTCTGGTCATCTATTTTGTAACAATGTGAATGCCCTTAACACGCTGAACTGTACACTTAAAAACGGTTATAGTGACAAATTTCATGTTACATGTGTTTCACCTTAATTTAATAAAAAACAAAAGTACAACATAAGAGCTCTGTACCTTTTAAAATATTTGGTCCAAAAACAGTTCTACTGGTAAGTGGCTATGCGTGAAATGATTCTTTTGTTTTTGTTGAAGAAAAAAACAAAGCTCAAAAATTATACTTGAAAAAAAAATTGTACTTGACCTGCCTTGGGTCACTCCAAAATAGAACCTAGGTAGTCTGCTTCCCTGTCTGCTTTTATAAATGCTGAACTAAGCAATGCTCAATGGAAAAGGAGAGATGAATTTAATAAGAAAGAGCTCCTTATCAATTCAAGATACCACTGCTTTCCTGCAGACAGAAAGGCTGTCTCTAACCCTGTGAATTCAGCTGACATCTGGAAGTATATGAAAAATATCTTGTTAGAGATCACTGGCAGCTGAGAATGAAGTGTGAGAATGGGACAAAAAGGGAGGAGTTTATTTTTTGTTGAAGGAATTTGAGAACTCTGAAGGGAGGTAGTGGACATTCTATGGAATAAAGACTTTCTGAAGTGTTGTTGGTACAATCCTGTATCAGGGTAAATGATGAGGAATAAAAAAAAAACTTCATGATTCTTTCACTAAGATTCATCATATTCTCAGGAGCTTAAGATGAGATTAGTAAGAGATCCCGTGGTCTCTAGTTCACCTGCTAACAGGACAAAAAAAGGTGAAATGGTGGTCACAGAAAACTATCACAATGGGTATATATTGCACACAGAAGTACAGCATGGACTGGGAGTAAACTAGGATATAAGTGCGTGTAATTACCTGTTTGACTTTAGGTTTTAAATATTTTTATGATTTCTAAGTTTCCTACAGTGAGAAAGTTTTACTACTTTAATAGGTTGGGGGAATACAACTCTTTCCAAATGCACAGCAATACTGTCTTAATAAGGGTATGGAGATTCATAAGTCTCCTTTCACACTTGAAAATTTGCAAACTTGTATTTTCTTTCCTTATTTAAAAAAAAACTGAAATCTTTTACATTTTGCATGAAAATAAATTTCAGACACAGTAAAGAATATATGTTTTAAAATACATACTGGATGAATTAGAAATGGTAGAGTAAAGGACAGCAACAAAATAAAGCTTCTCTAGGACCTGGAATCAAGACATCAGGAAAACAACTACTTGGTTAAGAAAAAAGGAAGTAGATCTCTGAGAACTGGGAGAGAGCAGACAGGAAAACAAGAAATGACAGGGAAACTGAAGAAACAGTACAATACAGAGAAAAGAATTAAACCATTGCAAAGCTAACCCTGGCTTAAAATAAGCCCAGAGAGTTTCAGCAGCTCCAGGGAGAAACAACAACTTGGGCTGGTAGTGCCAGCCCTAAATAAAGCCCATGGCTATTTTAACCTGTAAAAATAGTGTGGGATTTTACTCTTCAAGAAACTCTTTTCACGTGGCAGATAGAACTGGGGAAGAATTCCAATACAGTGCTAGTCATATTTTGAGTACTTAAGCAGGAATCAGTTTGAGGAGGGGATAATTGTTAGACTGAACTACAAAACTATAAAGCAACTACACTGCAGGATTTTGGGGATCACCCTACACTGTGACTGGGTGGGGAATAGACACAGGAGACACTTGTGGAGAGGATGCAAGCTAACCACAGACCCTCTGAAAAGTGTAAGCTCAGGCTGGGAAGAACACAGTGGTTCCACACTATATGGTGAGAAACCAGGCTGATTGTAGGTGGTTTTGGAAAGAGCTGGGTCTGAAAGTGCTGGCATTAAGTCCAGTAGACAGCTTAACCGCCCCGTCCCACTGCCTACATCCAGTACAGAGATCAGTGGTCTGTTTGCCTTCCTTACCTGTCAACATGAGCAGGGATATGCCTTGACTTGAACAGTTGCCACAGCCTAGGGTGTACGGACAGAGGGGCTCTGGAGCAGGTGGTGGCTGTGAATTGCAGTGCAGAGAGAGACATGGAAACTGGGAATGGCCCAGTTACTGTAATCTTAGCGCAGACACCATTGACAAACCATACTCAGCAGGAAAGATGGGACCGGATTCCACAATCACACACAAAAGCACAAGTATGGAAACAAAATAGGTCTTGGTAGTGACTCACTATCCCTCTTCTATATCTGGTGGGTTCTAATACAGCAGACTCCAGAAAGAAATCACTCATTCAAAAACACAGAGGATTTTTAAAAATTGATTGCTCTTTCCCTTTATTGCTTTCTGGGGGCTTGAGAGGGGGGATCTTTCCTCTTAAAAAGTTTCCTTTTTTCATTATTTTGCTGTTTTTCTTTTTTCTTCTTTTTCATGTTTGTTCATTTTTGTTACTTTTATCTAATTTTATTGATTTTCTTGTACACCTCAGTAAGATACATTATCTCACTTTTCTCTCCTCCCTATTTTCCTTTCTTTTATTTTTCAATTTTTACCTCTTTCCCTTTCCCCTTCCCCACACTTTCTATCTTTACTAGTATTACTATTAAGTTTTATTAATCCAGATGAGTTTATGCTGCTGTTGAATTTGTTTCTATTGCTAATGGTGGTATAGTTGTTGCATTTAGTAGGTATTTCCTGCATGTCAATATTTGGTTTGTCTTCATGTCTGTAGTATAATTAAAGATCTCTTTTTTGTTAAGGGTGGTTACAGTGGTAACTTTCATTGATTTTCTGAAGTCAATATACAGTTTTCCTTGGACTTTATTACTGTTGCTGATTTTGTTGCTATTACCAACATGATATGGCTATTATTATTAATTGCTTCTTAATGTATGCCAATATCTGGTTTTTCTTTGTGTCACCAACAGTAATACAGTTCATTTCTAGAGGACGGGAAGTTGGCCATTTACATTGCTCCCTCTACTCCCCAAATTAACAGAGGTGGTTGGATCTCGGGCCACAGGCAAAAGTCTATAGTTAGCCACTCCCAGAGCTCATTCCTGGAAAGGAGATGCTAATTAATGAGATCTCTGTATAAGCAATAAATTTTAATGGACCCACAATATTCATCATGCATGTACATGAATGTGTACACACACACACACACACACACACACACACTCATACAATAACTAATTACTTTGAAAAACTATACTCCAATAAATTGGACAATCTGGAAGAAATGGATAGATTCCTAGATAAACATGAATTACCAAAACAACCAAGAATACAAGAAACTCTGAGCATTCCAATAACAGGTAATAAAACTGAGGTAGCAAATCAAAAATCTAACAACTAAGAAAAGCCCAGGAACCAATGAATTCACCACTGAATTCTACAAGAACTTCAGGGAAGATCTAATGCCATTGCTTCTCAAATGCTTTAATGAAATTAAAAGGAAGAACTACTGCCAAACTCATTCCTGGAAGTCAGCCTTTTCTTGATTCCAAAACCAGAGAAGAACTCAACTGAAAAAGAATACTACTGGCTTTTTTTTTCTTTGAGACAGGGTCTCATTATGCAGTTCAGGCTGGCCTTGAACTCACTTTGTAGCCCAGGCTGGCCTTGAACTCACAGCAATCCTCCTGCCACAGCCTCACGAGTGCTGGATTACAGGCATGCACCACCACACCCAGATACTGGCCAGTCTTTTTGATAAACATAAATGTAGAGATCTTCATTAAAATATAGGCAAACAAAATGCAACATACCATTTAAAAGATCATGCATCATGACCGAGTAGGCTTCATCACATGGATGCAAGGCTGGTTCAGCATACATACAATGATAAATATAATACAACACAAAGAGAAGCAAGGGCAAAAGTCACTAGATTAGGCCAGATCTGGTGCATGCCTGTAAATCCAACATTCAGGAAGCAAAGCAAGAGGATCACCAGGAACTTGAGGACAGCCTGGGTTACGTAGTGAGTTCAAGTCCAGCCTGAACTACACAGTAAGACCAAAAAAAAAAAAAAGTCTCATGATCATCTCAATAGATGCAGAAGCCAGGCTTGTGGTGCACACTTGTAATAACAGCACTCAGGAGGCTGAGGCAGGAAGATCACTAAGAGTTTCAGGTCATTCTGGGCTACAAAGTGAGTTCAAGGCCCACCTGAACTGCATAGCAAAACTCTGTCTCAAAAGACCAAAACAAACAAACAAACAAACAAACAAAAACAAAAATAGATGCAGAAAAAGCCTTTGGCAAAATTTAACATTGACTCCTGATAAATAGCTTGAAGAAAATAAGTATAAAAGGACCTTATCTCAATCTGATAAAATTCATTTGTGACAAACCTATGGCTGATGTCATATTAAATGGGGGAAAACTGAAAGCCTTTCCTCTAAAATCAGGTGATGGTGGGCATTTAAAATTTTTTTTCCTTTTTTCTTCATTTTGTTTTTTCTTTTCTTTGTTTTTCTTCTTTTTTCATGGGGGAGAGGTATCAGGAGTGGAACTCAGAACCTCACACTTGCCATCTTCTTTTCTTATTTGTTCTTGTTTGTTACTTTTATCTAATTCTATTGATTTTCCTTTTATCCTACACCTTAGCAAGATACATTATCTCACTTTTCTCCATCACCAACCTGTTAAATTAAGTAAAACATCAGCCAGTGATAAGACAAGAGAAAGAAATAAAAGGCGTACCTATAGGAAAGGAAGAAGCCAAACTATTATTCAAAGACATGATCCTTTACACAGAGAACCAAAAAATTCCACCAAAAGACTCCTTGAACTGGAGATCAAATTCAGCAAGGTAGCCAGATGTGAAATCAAAACATAAAAATCAGTAGCTTTTTTGTACACTAACAATAAAGTCACCCAAAAGAAATTAGGAAAACAATACCACTCACAATATCTTTAATATTTTCAAGAAAAACTAAATATATAGGAATTAACCACAGAAGTGAAACACCTATAACAAAAAATACACTACTCTGAAAAAGATCAAAGAAGACATCAGAAAATGGAAAGCTATCTTCTGTGGTTGCACAGGCAGAAACAATATTGTCAAAATGACCATATTACCAAAAGGTTTCACACAATCCCGATTAAAATCCTCACAGAACTAGAGAAAACAATTCAAGGTTTCATATGGAACCAAAAGAGACCCAGAATAGCAAAAGCAATCCAGGGTAATATGAACAAAGCAGGAGGCATCACAATCCCAAATTTACAAAGTTGCAGTGATAAAAACAGAATGGTAGAAAGACAAAAACAAATGCGGGTCAATGGAAAAGAATAGAGTTCAGAAACAACCCTAGACACATTCAGTCATCTATGGTTGTCTACAAAGGGGCCAAAAAAACATATGCTGGAGGAAAGATAATCTCTTTAACAAGTGGTGTTGGAAAACAGTCCATTCACATGCAAAAGATTGAAGCTAGACCCATATCTTTTACCATGTTAGAAACTAAAATCAAAATGGATAAAAATCTAAATATTAACAGAAACAATCTGCTGGAAGATAAAAGAAGTAAGACACTTGAAGACATAAGCATGAGCAAGGATTTTTTGAGGAGAACCTTGATACTACAAAATAGAACATCGAGCAGTAACAAATAGGATTATATCAAATTAAAAAGATTCTGCACAACAAAGGAAATAAACAACAGAGTGAAGAGACAAACTATAAAATGGGGAAAAATTGCCAGATATTCTTCAGATAGATAAATATATTTTAAGCATACTTAAATATGTAGAATGTGTGAAGAACTAAAAAAACTTATCCTCCAAAACAAAAGACCCAATCAAGAAATTAGTAACTGCTGCTTGTGGTGGTGCATGCCTGTTATCCCAGCACTCACGAGGCGGAGGCAGGAAGTTTACTCTAAGAGTTTGAGGAGGACTGAGGCAGGAGTTCAAGGTCAGCCTGAACTACCTTGTGAAATGCCATTGTCTTAGTTTTCTTGTTGCAGGGACAAAATACTTGACACCCGAAGTTAAAGGAGGAAAGGTTTATTTCAGCTCATAGTGTTACAGGCAACTGAGTTAGATAGAAATATTATAAGCAGTTAGACAGGGCTAAGAGCCAGGCATGGTGGTGCACGCCTTTAATCCCAGCACTCAGGAAGCTGAGGTAGATGGAGCATTGTGGGTTCGAGGGCGGCTTGGGCTACAATGTGAATGCAAGGCTGGCCTGAACTACATAGTGTGACCCTGCCTTGAAAAAAATAGGACTGGGAGTTTGGCTCAGTGGCTTAAACACCTGCTTGGCAGGCACAAGGTTATGAGTTCGATCCCTGGTACCAAAAAAAAAAAAAAAGAGAGAGACAGGGCTAAGCCCTTGAAGAAGCCAGTGCAGAAGACCAGATACCTTGCAACTGTGGGGGACACAGACACCTCTACCTCCGCTATGGGCCAGACCTCAAAACAAAAGATAAAATAAATACAGCCGCATACTTCTAAGAATAAACATCAAGGGTTGATGTTCTAAGTAGATCTCTATCATCAATCTGTATCATCCAGCAGAAGCCAGGAGTCAGTAACCCAACCCCCTACAGAAAGAGTCACTGCAGCCGGCCGTGGTGGCACAGCCTTTAATCCCAGCACTCAGGAGGCTGAGGTAGGTGGAGCATTGTGAGTTCGAGGCCCGCTTGGACTACAACGCGTGCGCAAGGCTGGCCTGAGCTACATAATGCGACCCTGCCTCAAAAAAAAAAAAAAAAAAAAAACCAGGGCCGGGAGTTTGGCTCAGTGGCTTAAGCACCTGCCCTGGCAGGCGTGAGGCTGTGAGTTCGATCCCTGGTGCCGCAAAAAAAAAGAAAGAAAGAAAGAAAGAAAGAATCACTGCTCTTTAAGCATGCCCGCTTTCTACATGACTTACTTCCCCATTTGTCCCTGATTTAATCAGTTTTACCTGAGCAATGAATCTTATTACTTGGTCATACTTTTTTTTTTTTTTGGCACCGGGGATCAAACTCACAACCTTGCGCCTGCCAGACAGGTGCTTAAGCCACTGAGCCAAACTCCCAGTCCTAGTTTTTTGAGGCAGGGTCGCACTATGTAGCTCTGGCCAGCCCTGCACTCACTTTGTAGCCCAAGCTGGCCTCGAACTCACAACACTCCTCCTACCTCAGCCTCCCGAGTGCTGGGATTAAAGGTATGCTCCACCACACCCGGTTTGGTTGGCCATTGTTCTGTCCCACCTCATGCCCACTTTACAAGTTCCCGTGTTTTCCCCACCTTAAACCTGCCTCACTTTGTGGTTTTGCTATATAAAAGTCCCTAGAAAACACAGTCTTTGGTAACCCACTCAGGACCCCTTCTGTCTCTTTCTCAAACAGAAGCTTTCTTTCTCTCAAAAAACATATTCTGCTCTTAACCTCTGTTGTTCCTAAAATCCATTCTTCGATTTTAAAGAACACAAACTCATACCAGACATCTAATAGGTTGGGAGTTTCTTTCCCCCTTATCAGTAGGTTGTAGAGGTTTTAGTTCAGAGTTGGCTGGCTCTAAGGCAGGGTGGCATGGCAGAGGAGAAACAGTTCATGGCAGTCAGAAGGCAAAAGGTAGCAAGCAGCAAGTAACAAGCAGTGACCCTTTTCTTGTCCCTTATATCTCATCCAGGTTACCCACCCTAAGGCAGGTAGCACTCACACCCAGGGTGGGGCACCCTTAATCCTGTCCAGAACGATGCTGTCTTGGTTACTTTTCTCTCATTGCTAGGACAAAATATCCAACACCCAAAATGAAGGAAGGATAGGTTTATTGAGCTCACTGTTTGTGGAGGTTTCAGTCCATAATCAGCTGGCTCCAAAGCAGGGTGGCATGGCACAGGGGCAACACTTCAAGGCAGCAACCAGCAAAATCAGCCAGAGCAAAATGGGGGAGAACAAGCCTCTTCTCCCTTATATTGTAAGCAGGTTACCCTCCCACAACCACCTCTGTGCCCTCCACTTGCACAGGCTGAGGATATTTACAAAGTAAGGATCCTGGCTCCCTGCTGAGTCTCGTAGTTAAATTTCTAAACTTTTCAAGTTGACACAGTGTATCAACCATAACATACGTCAAACCAAACAGTGGACTAATTTAGTAATCACACCCTTGATCCCAGCATCACGCACTCCAGATCCAGGCACTTTAAAAAGCCCCACTATAACTGCATGAGGTTTTGGGGAAACATCTAAACACAAGCCTTAACACCTGCCTCAAAAAAATGAGGAGATTGAAATGAATAGACATTTCTCAGAAGTACAAATGGCCAATGGATACATTTTAAAGAATATTCAGTATCTCTGGCCATTGGAAAAATGCAAATTAAAACAACACTGAGATTTCATCTTACTCCAGAAAGAATAGCTATCATCAAGAAATAGAATAATAACAAATGCAGATGTAGCTACAGGGAAAAAGGAACCATTCTACAGTGTTCTAAGAATTGAAACTAATACAACCACTATGGAAATCAGTATAGAGATGCCTCAAAAAAAAAAATAAAAATAAAAATCCTATTCAACCCAGTTCTTCCACTTCTACATAGCCACATGAAAAAGTTAAGGACATCGTATTACATGCATTCCTATGTTTATAAAAGCTTAACTCATAATAGCTAAACCTTGGAAGTGGCCTATATGTCCATCAAAAAATGAACAGATAAAGACAATGTGTTATTGATGCACAATGGAGTACAAATATGCTACAAAGAAGGTAAATTTGAGGCATTTGTAGGATAATGAATGAACCCTGAAACTACAATGTTAAGTGAAGTAAACCAGACACGGAAGTTTAAGTATTCCATCGTTAGTCTTATATAAGAAACCCCAAATGTAAATAAATTAAAGGGCAAAATAAAAGATAGATAATAGGAAGCAGAGAGCTCCCGTGCAAATGGGAAGGGGAGCAAGAGATGGAGGAAGCAGGGAGGGAGAGGACAGAAAGAGAGTGTAAAAAGAATTAAACTGTGTTAGGTCCTTGTACCGACTCCCCACAACAAATGTAATCATGATGCACTGCAAACATGTACTAATAAAAATAAAAGTTAAAAAACATTTAAAAATGAAACCACACAGAAGAATACAACGAAAAAGAAAAAAATAGTTGCATACTCGCAGATGAGAAAGGTCTCAACATGACACCAATGCCAAAACCATAAAGAATTGTCCACCCACTGGCAGCTCTATGTCTATAAAATGAAAACTACCAAGAGAAAAATGGTTTTGGAAAAAGTATTTGTAAAACTATGTAAGAGGACGTGACTTTATTAATAAAAAGAGCTTAAAAATAAACCTTTTTTTTTTTTTTGAGACAGGTAGTTCAGGCTAGCATTGAACTCACTATGTAGCCCAAACTGGTATCCAAGTCACAGCGATCCTCCTGCCTCAGCCTGCTGAGAGTGCTGGGATTCCAGTTGTGTACCACCATGCCCACTTCAAAACAAAACATTTTTAAAAGGTAAAAGACACAAAAAGAAAGATCATAGACTATAAATGGCTAATAAATCTATGAAAATTTGTTTCAATATCACCATTGGTAAAAGAAGTAGAATATAGAAATGTTTTTGTTCTTCATATTTTCATTTAGCAAAGATTAAACCTTTATGCTTTGCATGTTACAAACTGAATTCTCATCAAAGCAGCCATGGAAGTGGTAAACCTGGGTTACTTCAGCATTTGTCAGTGTAGCCATCAGGAGGCAGCTATTTTTGATGGCAAAGGTGAGCAGGTGGCTCCTCTAGCTGGTGGTTTGATAAAGCATCATCCTAGTTAGCAACTGAAATCCTCATAAGATGTTGGTGGGAATCCTAATTGCTAATTAGCTCTGTATAGGCATTTTTAAAAACTGTTCAATAAAGTCCTCTTCTTCTTCTTCTTCTTCTTCTTCTTCTTCTTCTTCTTCTTCTTCTTCTTCTTCTTCTTCTTCTTCTTCTTCTTCTTCTTCTTCTTCCTCCTCTTCCTCCTTTGGATTTAGCTCAGTGTGCCTGGCAAGTGCAAGGTCATGAGTTCGATCCCTGGTACCAAACAACAAAAAAAAACTTAATTAATTCACTTCTTTTTCTTCTCCTCCTCCTCCTCCTGTTTCTCCTCCTTCTTCTCCTTCTCCTTCTTCTCTTTCTCCTTCTTCTCCTTTTTCTTCTACTCTTTAAACTTTGAGATAGGACCTCATCAAGTCACTAGGTTGTCCAGGCTGGTCTTGAACTTGTGATCATCCTGTCTCAACCTTCCAGAGTGTCACAACATCCACTAAAACTAAATTTACATGTACCCTCTACCTTAACATTTCCACTCTTTGGTATGTACACAATAGAAATGAGTGCTTATTGTATATTCAAAGTCAGCAAACGAAATATACAAAAATGTTTGTAACTTTGACAACTCTTCATGGTAAAAACATGCAGTAAACTAGGAATAGAAATAAATGTCCTCAACCTAATAAAGGGAGTGACTCTTCAGCAAATATCATTCTTAATGGGAAAGATTGAAGGCTATTTTCCAAAGATTGGGAACAAGATAAAGATGCCCACTTTTGACATTTCTCTTTAACATTATACTAAAAGTTCTAACCAAAATAGTAAGG
Organism: Dasyprocta punctata; assembly: GCA_004363535.1. Lineage (NCBI taxonomy): Eukaryota > Metazoa > Chordata > Mammalia > Rodentia > Dasyproctidae > Dasyprocta > Dasyprocta punctata. The sequence goes on along the minus strand of RJWM01000886.1, from coordinate 55,010 downwards.
TAAGAGAATGAAATAAAAGGCATTCAGATTGGAAAGAAGTAAGACTAATTCTATGTGCAAGTGATGTGATTTTGTATATAAAAAAATACTAAAAACTCCACTTAGAAATTCAGAGCAATAAATGGGTTGAGTAAGGTGGCAGGACACAAGAACAGTATATAAAAATAATTATGTTTGTATAGCATAACAGAAAGCCAGAAAAAATAATATTAAAAAAATAATTCTAGGGTTTATGATGTGGCTCAGTGAGTGCTAGCCCAGCAGGTGTGAGGACATGAGTTTCACTCCAAGCACCACCAAAAAAAAATGGGGGGAGGTGGCAGGGATTAAGCTTAGTGGCTCAACCACTTGCCTAGTAAGCGTGAGGTTGTGAGTTCGATCCCCAATACCAAAAAAAAAAAAAAAAAAAAAAAAAAATTTTTTTTTTTACTTATAATAGCACCAAAAAGAATAAAATATTTGGGAGCAAATTTAACAAAGATTTAAAACATTGTTGAAAGAAATTAAAAGAACACCTACTTACATGGAAATCATCCTACTTTTTTTTAAATATGTGATGCTCCCCAAAATAATCTTGAATTCAATATAATTACTGCCAAGATACTAGGTTGCTTCTTTGCAGAAAATGAAAAATTCTATAGATTTGCAAAGGATCTAGACTAGCCAACACAATCTTTGAAAAGAACAAAGTTAGACATCTCAAACTTCCCAATTTAAAAATTCACAACAAAATACAGTAATCAACCGTGTTGGCAAGAGGTGGTTGTACATGTCTGTAATCCCAGCACTCAGGAGGCTGAAGCAGGAGGATCACTGCAAGTTTGAGGCCAACCTGGGCTATAAAGTGAGTTCAGGGTCTGCCTGAATTGCATACTGAAACCCTGTCTTAAAAAAAATAATTATAATAATAATAAATAAATAAAGACAGTGTAGTACTAGTATAAGGGTAGACATATAGATAAACTAAATAGAAGCAGAATCCAGAAACAGACCATTCCATTATGGCAAACTGCTTTTGGAGTCTTTGGTTTTCATTTTTGATCTTTTGAGACAAGGGCTCACTATGTAGCCCAAGCTGCCCTAGAATTCACAGCAACCTGCTCTTGCCTCAGTCTCCTGCGTGCTGGGATTACAGGCATGCACCACCACTCTGGCGCAAATTGATTTTGACAGGATGTCAAAACGATCACACCAAAAAAGAGTAGTCTTCAATAAATGATGCTTCCCAGTCCTCGGGAAGCTGAGGCAGGAGGATCGTTGTGAGTTTGAGACCAGCCTGGGCTACAAAGTGAGTTCAAGGTCAGCCTGAACTGCATAGTGAGACCCTGTCTCAAAATATAGGGCAAGAGATTTAGCTCAGTGGTTTAAGCACCTGCCTGGTAGGCGGGAGGTTGTGAGTTCAATACCCAATACCAAAAAAAAAAAAAAAAAAAAAAAAAAAAAAAAAAAAAAAAAAAAAAAAAATTGATGCTGGCACAACTGAATATCCACATGCACAAGAATGAAGTTTGATTCCTGTCTTTCAAAATGTGTAAAATTAATTCAAGAATGCATCAGATAAATCAAACCCACATGTGTAAATACTGTATTGTCTCTTTAGTGTAAGCTGAAAAAGCATATATGATCCAAAATCTACAATAAATACTGTGTAAGGGTAAAAAACTGCTCAAAAAGCAAAAATAATTGGAAAAGGGAAAAGGAGGAAAGAAGGAAGAGAAAAGGAAAAAGACATAAATCTGTACACGTATATGTAAGATAATGCAAATGACTATACTGCTGAATGTATTAGTTATTGAGAAAGGTTGGTTAATACTCATATGATTAGATCAATTTTGCATGTCTATGTCTGTTAATGTAAACAACCGTGTTGAAGGTAACGATACACAATATTGCAACCACTGTCAAGTTCCTATCACCTTGTTTTGTAAACCTATAATGTTACTGTTGTGGATTCGCTGTTGTCATTTGTTTTCCTCTTTTGCTTTTTGTCTTTCTTATATGTGTCTTTTTTTCTCTTAAATAAAAAAAAGAATGCATCAGAGACCTAAATATAAGAGTTAAAACTATAAACCTCTTAGAAGAAAACATAAGTACAAATCTTACGAACTTAATTTTTTAGATATGATGGGAATATACATACAACATGAAAAACTAGGCAAGATGGACGTTATCAAAATTTAAAACTTGTATGCATTCAAGGAGACTATCAAAGAAGTGAAAAGAAAATCCACCGTATGGCTAACATTTTAGCAAATCATGTATTTGATAAAGGATTTACATCTAGAATATAGATATTCTTCATTTAATGACCTGCCTATTTAATGACTTTTGGGCCTAAAACGCACACCTTGAACTTAGGACCCATCTTTTGTTTTATGTACAGTTCTGTACATCTTGTTTATAGAATCTCAATATCTTTTTTGTACAGTATACCTTGTTTATATAGTACTATAAGCTGGGTATGGTGGCATACACCTCCAGCACTTGGGAGGCTGAGGCAGGAGAATTGTTGTGAGTTGAGGCCAGCCTGGGCTACATAGTGAGTTTAAGGTCAACCTGCACTACATAGCAAGATCCTGTCTCAAAAAAAAAAAAAGAAAGAAAGAAACAAGATATATACTACTGTAATTTTTGCTGATTATACTATATAATACAGTACCATAGTTTTATATTCCATTATACATTACAGAACTGCATGTAAGAGTTATGCAAATAAAAGCAAAGTCATTAAGCTGGAGTTTCCTTTAACCATTTGAATATTGTAATGTACACAATCCCTCATTTAATGACCAATTCATTTAATGACTTAGTCAGATGAATTTAGTCGCTAAACAAGGAATGCCTGTACATAAGGAATTGTTAAAATCAATAATAAAAAAGCAAACAACAAAATTTTTTAAATAAAAAGAATTTTAATAGACTTTCCTCCAAAGAAGATATGATAATAACCAACTAGTGCATGAAAAGATGCTCAAATATCACTGTCCATCAGGAAAATGTAAATGCAAATCATAATGAGATATAACTTCACACCCATTAGGGTAGCTAAAATTAAAAAGACATAATGAGAATCGGGAAGTGGTAAAAAATTTGAAATTCTCATACATTGCTGGTAGAAATGTAAAATAGTGCAATCACTTTGGAAAATAGTTAAAGATTTATCACAAAATTCCATTCCTAAGCATATACTTCAGAGAAAGGGAAACACATGTTTCCTACCCACAGAAAAAATTGTACATGAATGTCCTTTACAGTATTATTTACAATAGCCCTTATGAATGGCCAAATAAAATGTGGTATTCCCCAATGGTGAAATGTTTTCAGCAATAAAAAGAAACGCTTTCTGAATTTTGCCCTATCCTCTGAGTCTATTCTATTTAAAACAAAGACTTCCCCAGTCAAGTGCCTCTCTGTGGAAAACAGACAAAGGCATCAAATTATTGAAAAGCAGAGCCAGCTGCTTACTCAACGCTGGAGGAAGAGGTAACGTTTCCTGCCTCTGGTCCCACGTGACAACATGTCAACCCTCTAACTCCTTTCGAGGTCTCTGGGCAGGACTTGCAGGGATCATGGTTAAAGTGCTTTCATAATATATGAGCAAAACCTGCTTAATCTTTCTTGCAAGAAATAAAAGAGTGCATTCTCTCTGGTGACAGAAACTGAAAGTGTAAATAAGAATCAAAATGTATAATAGATATTGTGAAATAGGAAGTAATTGTTCAAAAGGAAAGGGGAATGTGGGGGGGGGAGGGTGAAAGGGAAAAGAAAAAAATGAGGGAAAAAAAGAGTTAAAATGTAAACTAAGGAGGGGAAGAGGGGTTGAAAAGAGGGGAGGGGGATAGGAAAAAAGAGGAACTAAGATATATCATGCACAGGTACAAATTCCTTATGATGAATGTGATCAGTATGCATATCTAAATTGTACCAATAAAATTATTTAAAAAGCTACATATTATTTAGATTCCATTTTTATCATATGCTCAGAGTAGACAAATTTATAGAGACAAAAACTACATTGGTGGTTACCTAGGACAAGGGAATCTAATGGGAAAATGGGAATGCTGCTAAAGGACAACAGTTTATTTTTAGATGATAATGTTCTAAAAGTTGTTATGGTGATGGTTGCACAACCCAGTGAATATATTAAATGGCTTACTTTAAGTGAGAGCATCATATGGGCTGTGAGTTACATCTCAATAGAACTGTTAGTCAAAAACATCTTAGCACTATTTTTAAAACATTTTGAAACTCACAGACCCCATGAAAAGATTCCAGTGGGTTGGTGTGAGAAACCATTAGTGTAAATAAGGACCAAAATGTCTAACAGACATTGTAAAATAGGAAGAAAATGTTCAAACAGGGAAAAGAACTATGGAGGGAGAAAGAAAAGAAGAGAAATGAAAAAAATAAAAATGAAAAAACAAGGAAAAATGGAAACAAAGCTTTTGCAAAAAAGAAAAGGAAGAGGGAATTGAAGGGAAGGGAAGGGAATGGGAAAAAAACAGCAAGATATATCATGTGCAGGTACAAATTCCCTATGATGAATGTGATCATTATGCATATCTAAAGTGTACCAATAAACTTAATTAATTAAAAAAAGAGATAAGACCCAACCCTAAAATTTAAAGAAAGAAAAATGTTGAAAGCAATTTAATTTTTCAGACTTATATACAAAATATGGAGCTGTTTGAAAAAGGCCAGAGGAAAATGAATTTTCAGTCACCAGAACCTGAAAGTACTTGGATTCTGTGCATGTTCAACGAAACAATGGCTTCTCTGTTATCTATCATGGATTCTTTCACAAACAACAAGGATAGGTCAAGGACCAAACGAACTAGGATCAAATGGTCAGTTAATGGTCCCTTACATTTTCTCAGAAATTTCAGAAAATAGGAGAAATATTAAACTACAGCTGGGCCTCTGTGGGTCCCACATCAGTGAATTCAGTCAACTACAGAGGGAAAATATTCAGAAAAAATCGTATCTGTACTAAATATGTACAGACCTTTTCTCCTTTGCCATTACTCCCTAAACAATGCTACATAACAGCTATTTACATAGTACATAATATGGGGATGACTTAAATGTGCATAGGTTATATGCAAAAATGACACCATTTTATACGACGGGCTTGAGCATCTGTAGATCTTGGTATACCCCAGGGGGTCCTGAAATGAACTGCCTATAGATAAGGACAAATGTAGTAAGGGAAGTACACTAGGAGGAAAAGGGAAACCAGAAGTAATGAAGTGCAAAAAGAAATGATGGCCAAGGAAATTGATAAACACAAAGCAATGCAGAAAGAAAAAAAAAAAAGGAAGGGAGCCAGTGAGAGAAGGTAGAGAAAGAAAGAAGAAAGGGAAGGAAGGAGGGAAGACAAAAAGGAGGAGAAACAGAAGGAACGATGGAGTGAAGAAGGGAGGAAGGATGTAGTCATAAAAAAAAAACCCAAAAAATAATACTAATAGCTAATTGGAGCTGAAGAAAAAAATCAGACAACATTAATATAAAATTAGAGGGAAAGATTCTAAAATGAAGCATGCTAAGAGGTTGTAGTTCAAGAAGAAGAATTAAAGATTAACTTTAGACTTTACCAAATATACCTGGTTATATTGAACATGTGCTCATGTAGAAAAGAGAATGTATAACTATGGAAAACATAGAGGGGGAAAATGCGGTAAGGCCCTCACTTGGATGATCTCCCAGGCTGGCCAGTGCTCTGTGCCACGCAGCCCCAGGGCTCCCGGGAGCGTGTCCCCCACACCGTGGTGGGGTTTGGAAACAAGATCTCTACTGAAGCCTCACCCAAGAAACAAAGGAGAAAATAGGGGCAGAGAGAAGGATAAAGAACCTGAAATACGAGGTTGGTGTTCAAGGAGAATGGACCAGTAGGTTTAGGTAATCTAAACGTTGAGTAAATATAAAAGTACAAGCAACATATTTTTATGGTCAAAAGAAATTGAAAACAAAACAATGAAAATATTTGGATAAAGACTTCAGACATTATGGGAGCGGGCTTTCAAGACTTCTAGGCAACAAAGTTAGGTAATCTGACACAATATTTCACTGCTAATAAAACTGGACCTCTAAAGGTTGATATTGAGCTTTCAGGACAGGTTATCATCAAAGGCAGGTCACATTTGTTCCTGGAGATGACGCCAAAATCCATTTGATAACATGGGAGATGATGGTGAAGACACTGAGGGCATCTAAACTGAACTCAGAAGTTTTACATTCTGACTTTTGTGACAATTGTTGCACAATTTGGATTATAGCCACAATCCACAAGGAAGACTAAAAGACCATCAGAATGCATGAAATTTGTTAACGAGATTAGTTTTCAAAGTTTGTTTTAAAGTGTCAAGTTTCTTTACATTGAATTATCTTAAAACAAATACTAAGCTCACTGTGTTCTTTTGTTGTTGTGGAATGTCTTTGGATTGAAAAAAAAAAACCACAACACGGATGTTGCTTGGTGGTAAAGGACTTGCCTACCATGACTGGGGCTGCAAGTTCAATCCCCAGTACCAAAACAGAACCAAAAGCCCACAAAAAATAATAAATAAATACATTAATTAATTAAATAAAAACACCCATCACAGCTACTTTTAATGAGAGAGGGAAACAGTATGTTGCTAGTTTTTTCTGCTCTGACCACTTTACTTCCAGGGACTGAATGCTTTGAATTAATTTTCTTCTCTAAATTATCATGGATTGGGTATAAACCCCCGGTTTTGAGTAGTCTGGACACAGAGCAGAGTGTTTGTCTGTGCTTCAGCTTCTTAGTTGTCCACTTGAGATTTTCATTAAACTTAAGGATGGCCACAGTGCACTTGATATTACAATGCATGGGTCTGTTTTCATATTCGAGTGACTTTTCGATGATTGATTGACTGATTTTTGGTTTTGTTTGGCTTTTTTTGTTTGTTTATGTAGTTTTTGTTGAGACAAGGTCTTACTATGCAGTTTAGGCTGGTCTTAAACTCACTATGATTCTCCTGCCGCAGTCTCCTGAGTCCTGGGATTACATGCATGTGCCACCACACGTGGTATGGCTGTTTTAGAATAAATTTTTATGTCACACACATTCTTTTCATAATCTTATGTTGCCAACACAAAAAATCAACCAAAAGACATTTCCACATAAAGTTTTAAGATTTTAAGATTGAGTTTAAGACTAGTAGTTGCAGAAATTGAACACTGGGTGGCAGCCATTCATCATGAAAAATATTAACATTAATTTTTATTTTAACTTAAGGTGAATGAGAAATTTCACAAAGGAGATTGTCTTTTTTAATCCCTTGCTGCACATGAAGTTAAAAAAAAAATTTTTTTTTGCAGCGCTAGAAATCAAACTCAGGGCCTTGCACAAGCCAAGCAGATTTCTGCCATCGGGTTGTACTCACAGTCTAAAACTTTTTATTTGGAAATAATTCCAGTTATAAAATGGTACAAAAATATCAATGGTACCCAAAACAGCCATATGCCTTTTTCCAGATTTACCTATTTTATACCATTCGCTTTCTTTCTATATCCCTTTCCTCTCCTTTCTCCTCCCCTCTTCTCCCTTTTGCTCTCTTTCAGTGCATTATTTTCCTGAATTATGCGCAGATAAATTACATGTATCATGAATTTTTACCATAAATATTTAACAGTATATTTCCTAATGACAGATGCTCATAAGTCTCAAGTCCTTATCTTTTTTTTTATATACATAAGGTGTCACTACACAGTTCAGATTGGCCTCGAACTTGCAGCAATCTTCCTGCCTCAGCCTCCCAAGTGCTGGGACTAAAGGCATGGGCCACCACGCCCGGCCCATCTTTCCTTCTTTACTTATTTATTTAGTTTTGTGAGACAAGGTCTCCCCATGTAGTTCAGGCCACAGAGATCCTCCTGCCTCAGCCTCCTGTGCTCTGGGATTACAGATATGTGCCACTGTGCCTGGCTTGTTTTTGTTTTTGTTTTTTTGTTTTGTTTACAAGTCTTCTTTTAATGGTAAGCATTGCAGATAACATTTTTACAGTAAAGAAGATTATAATAAAAGTGTCACTTTTTCCAAAAAGCTAACATTGTAAAGCTTTAGTTCTGTGTGCCTTAGGTAAACATAAATTAATTCAGATTTATAAATCCATATTAAGCTGTATAAGTATAAATTAAACCTGTCTTAAATTATCCCTAAGTTATGGACACACATATGTTCAGCACAAAAACTTGCACTTGAATGTTCATACCACATTATTCATAGTAGCCAAAAATGAAAACAATTCAAAAGTCTATCAACTGATGAATGGGTAAACAAATAAAAAAAAGAAATATTGATTTATCCTATAAAATAAAAGAGCCTTGAAAATACATGCTAAGCAAAAAAAAAAAAAATCAGTCAGAAAAGGCCACATATTGTATTTTCCATATGACATGAAAAGCCCCAAATAGGCAAATCCAAGGAGAAAAACCTACATTACTGATTGCCAAGGGCTGGGGAAGGGGAAAATGGACACTCATGGATATGGGTAGAGGAGTAACCATTGTATGTATAAGGAGTGTCTTTTAGACAAGATGAAATATTCTGAACAAAAAGAGCAATAAAAGTTGCACAGCTTTAGAAATATATTAAAAACTGGACTATGAAGTTGCAAAGGGTGAATTATAGTTCAATTTTGTTTTTGTTTTTGTAGACAGGGTCTCACTGTGTAGTTCAGACTGGCTTCAGATTTGCTAAGTAGCCCTGGCTGGCCTCAGACTCCTGATCCTCCTGCCTCAACCTTCCAAGTGCTGGGATTAATAGCATATGCATACCCATACTTAGTCATCAGAAGGAAAAAAAAATTTAAATCTTATCAACAGAAATAGGCAACAAAGTAGAAAGTACAGGAATAAGAACTGAATTTCTCTGAACATACCTCGTTTAATAGATTTGTTATTAGAATCATTAGAATTATGTAAATGGGGCACATAGTTATGAAATTAAATTGAAGCAAAAAAAAAAAAAAAAGATTCTACTCTGACATGGCAATGTGAGGAACTCCGTGGACCTACTCCATGGTGAAATTTGGTGAAAAGCATATTAAAAACCACAGTTCAATTATCTGGAAATTGTCATAGGGCTATCCAGTGAACCAAGAACTCAAGAAAAGCTCCTAAAACTAGTTAGGAACCACGAGTTCATAGGGAAGCGGGACGTATTTCCTTTCCCGTCACTACACAGAGAGCAGGAAACTCTCCTCTGGATGAATGCGACACTAGCACAGGGCTCCCTCTGCCCACAGCTCCCCTTTAAAGAAGTCTGTATATTTCATCCTGCCTCTGTCACCTGTTGTAGAGGATTAAACTCTGGGGAGTGTGGCCAAGAGGCTGAGCTCTCGTCTTCCAGCTCCCACACGGGGGCAGAGGCTTTACCTGAGTTTGGTCCCCTGAGAAGAGAGAATCCAGTTCCCCTCACCCTTATTCATCCAGAAAGCAAAGGTTCCGTGCCGGAACCGTTAAGTTAAGAATACCAACCACAACAGTGCAGAAAACAAAGACATTTTGAGAAGAATAGTGATAGAGAAAATAATGAAACTAAAATTCAGTTCTTTGGAAAGAACAATGTGAACTCCAAGGTAGAGCTAGATTGACCAAGAAAAGAGCGAGAGCGAGAGCGAGAGCGAGAGCGAGAGAGAGAGAGAGAGAGAGAGAGGAGGCTTAAACGAAAGAGGAAACATTCCTACTGATACTACAGAAATAAAAAGGGTTGTGAAGGAATATTCTGAAGTACAATGAATTAGATGGCTTAGAAAAAAATGGGTAAATACCTAAAAAGATGAAAACTATTAAACTGAGTCAAGAAGAAATAGAAAATATGAATAGACCTATAACAACTAAAGAGATTGATTTTTTTTTTTTTTTTTTTTGGTCTTTTTGAGACAGGGTCTCATTATGCAGTTTGGGCTGGCCTTGAATTCACTCTGTGGCCCAAGCTGGCCTTGAACCCACAGCAATCCTCCAGCCTCAGCCTCCCGAGTGCTGGGACTACAAGCATGTACCACCACACCCGGCAAGAGATTGAATTTCTACAAATTAAAACAAAAAACAATCCATAAAGAAAAACTTCAGCCTAGATAACTTCACTGATGAATTCTGCCAAACATTTAAAGGATTAATGTCAATTCTTCACAAAGTCTTGCAGCTAACAGAAGTAGAGGAAATAATTTCTGGTGCATTCTAAGAAGCCAATATTATCCTGGTATGAAAACTTACACCTCAGCCAGGCACAATAGCATATGCCCAGAAACCCAGCATTCAGGCCACAAGTTCAAGGCCAGCCTAAGCTACATAGTGAGTTCAGTACCAGCCTAAGCTATATAGTGAGACCCTGTCTCAAACAACAAAACAAAATCTATGCCTCAAGAAATAAAAACTACGCCAAGAACTCTTATGAATACATATACAGAAATCCTCAACAATATACTAGCAAACCAAAATTGTGCCCGAAGAAAGGCATTTACAAAACTCCCACAGTTAATCTCATACTTAATGGTGAAAGATCGGACAAGACAAAGATAGCCAGTGTGGACACTTCATTCAGTATCGTGCCAGAGGTTTTAGTCAGGGGTTAGTCATTATACAAGAAAATGAAATAAAATTTGCTCAGATTGGAAAGAAGTAAAAGTATCTTGATTTGCGAAGAACATCACCTAGCATATGGAAAATACTAAGGAATCATCTAAAAACATAAAGCTAATAAATAAAATCAGTAAGGCTGTAGGATAGAAAGAACAATATATATAAACAAACTGTACTTCCTTATAGTAGCGGTGAACAAACAGGAAATGAAGTCAAGAGAATAATTCCATTTACAATGAAACACAGACAATAGAGTACTTAGGAGTAAGTTTAAGAAAAGTGACAAATTTATATTATGAAAACTACAAAATGTTGAAAGAAATGAAAGAAGCCCTAAATAAATGAAAAAAAGGGGGCAATGTTCATGGATTGGAAGACAATATTGTTAAAATGCAATACTTTCCAAATTGCTATAATACAGTTCTGATCAGAATACCAACTAGCTCTTGTAAAAATTGATAAACTGATCTGAAAATTCACATGAAAACTCAAGGGACCCATAATAACTAAAACAAGTTCAAAAAAGAACAAAGTCCAATAACTTACACTTCCTGATTTTAAAACTTACTACAAAACAAGAGAAACAAAGACATTTTGAACCAACATGGGGCCAGAGACCAATGAATTAAAATTTTGAGTCCAGAAACAGACTCATGTATATATGGTGGTCCATTGATTTTCAAAAAAGATGCCAAGACAACTCAGAGGAGGAAAAACGTGTGTGTGTGTGTGTGTGTGTGCATGCGTGCGCGTGCACGTGTGTGTGTGTTTACTAAAAGTTTTAGAAGCAATGACAACACAAGTTGCAATGAGCTCCTGTAGAGTACAGATTATAATCATTAAATCTAGTGAAAAGAACGAGGACTTCTTGAAAAAAAAAGGCTGGTTCCAAATCTAGAGAAGAAACTATCTCATATGACTTGATTTGAAACACATTACTATGCTAGTCTCATTTCTATATGCTTTACATAAATTAGTCCATTTAATCTTTATTTTATAGTTAAGGAAACTCGAGTCTTAGATTGCTCAAGGCCATATAGTTCCAAGATGATAGGGAAAAAAATCCAGAATTTAGAGCCAGCATTTGAAAAGTTGTTCAACCTGGCTAGTAATCAGAGATGCATATTAAACCAACACTGACACTACTTTACAAGACAATTTATTAAATGGGCAAAAGTTAAGGTCTGATAAAATGATGCTTTAGTGAGCACTTGAGATAGAGACTCTTGTACATTGCTATTAGAAATTAAATTTTTAATAACCTCTCTCTTTTGTGGGGAGAGGAGTTTGAGACAGGGTCTTGCCAGGTGGTCCAAGCTCGCCTTGAACTTACCATGTAGCCCAAGTTAGCCTCAAACTTGGGATCTTCTTGCTTCAGTGTCCTGAGTGGTGGGATTACAGCCATGCACCACCATGTCCAGCTCTATCATCTCTCTTGGATGTTAATTTCGCCATGCCTAATATATTTGAAAATGTACGTACTCCCTTCCCAGAAGTTTCACTTCCAAACCAGAGAAATTCTATAGTTACTTACACAAAGAGACCATGTATTAAAGCCCATATTCATCAAGCCCAGATGGCAACAGTGAACACGTGGAAACAGCTACAGAATCCCTCAGAGCACACTAGGTAAACTAGCTTGCTTTTGGCATTTAAAATGAACAGCTGAAGGGCTGGAGGTGCCTGTATCGCAGTGGAATATCACGTGCTTAGCATGCTCAAGGCTCAGCTGGTTTGATCCCCAACATAAAAGATAATATTAAATGTAAAGTTGCATATTAAAATGTATAGTTTTATACCATTTGACTCATAAAAGTACACAAGAGTATGCATTGTTTATGAATTTATACATATATTGCAAAAATATAAAAAATGTATGTGAATAGCCCACATTGACTTCAGAAGACAAAGAAGGGGTATTTTCCCCTATGGTAACATTTTCTATATTTATTTATTTGCACAATATTGAGGATTGAACACAGGGGCTTTGCCCTGAGCTACATCACTATCCCTTTTCCTTTGTTTTTATTTTGAGGCAGATTCTTGCTAACATACTAACATTGCCCAGGCTGGGCTCAAATTTGTGATCATCCCTGCCTCATTTCCCAGAGTGCAGGGATTACAGAGATGTGCCAACACGAGTGGCTTTATCTATTTCATTGATTGAACCCAAAGTCTAGTGCATACTAAGCATGTGCCTCCATTGAGCTACACCTCAGCTCCTGTTTATATTTTTTAAAATAAACATTTAAAGCAAACATGACAATATTTTAATAATGGTGGCAGGCAAATTGACAATGGCATGTAGTCATTTTATGTGGTTTTATGTATATTAAAGCTTTTAATGGTGGTAACTTAGATTGGACCCTGAAACAGAAAAGAAGATGGAATACTGGTAAAATCCAAAAAAAAAAAAGTCCTAATTTAGTTATTCTCCAATGTTAACTTCTTGGTTTTGATAAATGTACCATGGTTATTTAAGACATTAGTATTAATGGAAGCTGAGTAAAGTATACACAGGAACTTTCTGTACTACCCCTACAACTTTTCTGTAAACCTATTTTTAAATAAGCAGTGCTATCAAACCAGATTTCACATATTTTCTCTAAGTATTTTTCACATTAAGAAGAATTCAAGCATTCTCAGGACAGGTTTTATGAGCCCACATATTTGTGGAGCGTTTTCACGAAAGGCAGCTTTACCTGTAATTAATCACTGCGCTTCCCCAGCAGTGGTGATTTTGTTGTGAGGTAACAGCAGGAGTGTCACAAGAGCCTCCAAAGCAGGGAGAACTGCTACCAATAAGCAACCTTTGAGATCAATACACCCCTTGGTTTCTCCTCTCTTTTCTAAAGAGAACAGATCTTCCTTGAGGACCTGACACATGCAAAACTGAATATGATTCACAACCTTGCAAGTTTTCAGATGTCATTCAGGAGGAGAGACCTTAGAAAGGTAAAATTATAATTTAAGATCTATAAATAGCAAGTGATTCTAAGAGGATGGGTGACTTCCCAACAAGTCAAAGATGAAGGCCATTGTTCCTTTTTGTTTTTGTTGAAGAAAGCCCTTCACGCTATCAGAGATCTTTTTGGTTTTGCAGTTCACAAAGTCAGTGTTGTTTTAGTCCATAGAGTGTTTTTAACACTCAAAATTCTTTTACTGTCATAAGATCTCATAATAGCTGCTTAAAGGAAGAGGGTATTTCCTTTTCTTCCAGAAAAATGAACCTCAAAGTGGGATTTACGGCTACGGAACAGGTCAGTGCCAGAGCTGGAAGTAGAACTCGAGCCTTTTTGACACTTCTTAAAGTTTAATTTGCTGACACATCACCTAGGAGATCCTGTGAAAATGCAGATTCAGATTCACTGGGCCTTAGCTTGAGTAAGAAATACCGTGTTTCCAACTGGGTTCCAGGTTACTGCTGGTCTCGACAGCACGCCAGCCTAACAGGTTGGGGATTAAATTCCACTGATTGGGTTTCCCTGTGTGTACTTGGCAACACAGAAGGATTTTCATGGCATGTTAGCGAAAGAAATGTTTCCCACTTCAAAAAATATGTTAATACTGTTCTCAAGCAAGAACAAATGAGTTTAAGATTTCGGGATGGATTTCAGTCTGTGTGATACCTTTTTTTCTGCACATAATCCACCATAATTAGCAACCAGGGCAGGTTGTGCACTAGTGACCGGGACTGAAGCTAGGTGGAAGCATGCTTGGATACTCCCAAGGTTTTCTTACCTTTATGAATTGTCTGTATTGGACAATACAATGTCTCAACCCCAGATGCATTTATTCTCTGGAATTTGCAGCTGTGCATTTTTTGGTAGTCCACACATCCAACAGAAAATAGCATTTTTGCAGTTCCCTCTGGTCTCAAGACATTCTAGGTGCCGAGTTAAGTGTTCTGTGTTTTGGGTGTTCTGTGTGACTCTGTGGGTGGCATTTTCCCAAAAGGACCCAGGGAGTCTCCTTTGCCCAATGTACAAACTCTGGTTTGTAACACCACATCCAAAATGCTAGTCAGCGTAGTGTGGTTTTGCTGTGAGAAGTCTGCATCAGGAGGAGCTAACTCTTCCCAGGAACTAGATCTGTTTTGGGGTAGATCCATAGGTTTGCACAGGTCTAGCACAGAGAAGCCCGTGTGGCATCCTTGTCCCTCCCAGTACCCTGCGATTGAACTGAGGGACAGCAATTGACAACCCAAAGACACCTTCTTTAAACAGAAAGCATGACTGTTTGACTCTTTCCTTAGAACTAGACTGGTTGGTGAAGTACTAGCTTTCTTCAATAAAAATGACCTTTGGCTTTCTCTTTGATGCCATGACGTTTGTAAATATGACTGAAGGACAAATATCACTGTTGACGCACTTCTAAGTATCAAGCACATCCTGGGTTAGCTTCAAGGGAAGAAAACCTGAATTGCGCTGAGCTCAGATACTAACCAGAGGTCACTAGGTTGGAAGTGTGTGTGTGGGTGATGTTATACTAGGGCAAAGAATTTTAAAAAGAAGATGTATTTCTTATTTATCATTGCTCCTTTTTCACTGTCAAATCAACTAATATGCCGAGTTCCTACTAGCTGTGTAAAGCTTCATACTACCCACAGGGGTGGTGGAAGGGAAGGGAAGGGAAGGGAAGGGAAGGGAAGGGAAGGGAAGGGAAGGAAAGGGAAGGGAAGGGAAGGGAAGGGAAGGAAAGATATGGCTCTGATCTTTAAGGATTCCATACCTAAGCTGAGAAACTAAGAAACAACACAAACATAGCTACTAGCCTAGAGTCCTTTATCTTCAAAACCAGTGCTTCTGAGTCATATGGCAAGAGAAAATTTTAAAGTGGAAGGGAAATTACAGCAGAATGTGAAACGATAGTTTAGAATGTAGGGGAAATAGGCAAAACACTTAAAAATTGCAAGGTCTCCGAAGAGTGTGGGATAGGACAGTTCCACGGAGAGAAGCTGTGGAGGACAAGGCTGTAAAGGCAGGCAAGTCACATTGCTAAGGGTCCCGGAAACCAAGGCAAAGAGTTACTCCGCCTAATGGCAGTGGGAAGCTGTGCAGTACTTCAGATTTCACATCTAAGGAAAACTCATGGGGCTTCTTGAGATTAATATATAATCTTTTAAGGTAAAAAGAGACATTTTAAAAAATTTTTAATTCCTTGGCATTCACCATACTAAAGAGATAGTTTAGCTCTTACAAACCCAATATCCTAATCTTCATTCTGCTATTAGTTCCTTGGTATGGAGAAAGGTAACTTCTCTAGGCCATAATTTCCTCACATGTAAACAAAAGGGTTAATCAAGACCATTTCTAAAATTTCTAAATGAATTATTCCACTACTAATCAATTCTCATCCTCGTTTGACTTTCCCTGTAACAGAAAAGAAAAACCTGTTACTAGTCCACTTGAGTGATATTGAAACGTTTTATTTAAATTTACAGATCCGCTGTCTGCATCACAAAGTAGAAATCTATTCAGTGGAAAGCATGCAGTTTCTATCAGTGGAAGAGAAATCATGCAGTTTATTCACTGAGCTTCTGTTATAAAAAGTATCTATGGAGAATACTTGACTGTTTCTTGGATTGACCATCTAATAATTTATTTTATAATGATTTTTTTTAATGGGAAAAAAATTTTTTTTTGGGGTACTGTGGCTCAAACTCCATCTCACACTTGCCAGGCAGGTGCTTATGCTGCTGAGCTAAATGCCCAGCCCTAATTTTTCGTAATAGATTAAAAACTGTAAAGCAAAATAAAATTGTAGCAGAAGAGGTTTTTTTAGCAAAATGTGACATCTTGAATGTCAGTAACTTGACCTTTGCATTTTTCTATCACAAGAAACATCAATAGGTTAGATTCATTTTCAAAAGAAAGTTCATCCATAAAAGGTTAAGATTAATTTTTCTTTAAATTTGCAATTTAAGAACATTGGAAAACTTTTCTAACAGGGGAAACAAAATGCTCACTGTAAGCTTTTGTGAAAGTTTTTCTATGGTTTCTAGAGAGTGAACCAAGAAACCTCAGTTCTAGTTTCTGCTCCCCCAAAAGTCTATGACGGCAAATACCATTTATCTGATTTACTTTTTTCTTTGAAATACCGCGATTATCAACATGCTTACAGTTGTGCTGCTTCTGTCCCAGATTCAAAGACAGTGGAGTGATGGAACCCTCAATCAGAGCCAGTATCAGAGCTCTATCTCCATCTGCCACATTAGTACTCACTGAATAAATGTGTATTTCATATGTGAACTGAGGCAGCTGTAATTTCCCATGCCCTATTTTTGTTTCTGTGACATCTACGAATCTGAATCAAAGCTCACCTTTTCCCCTTCGGTTTAATTTTTAGTCTTTTATTGCTCATTAGTACTCTTTCCATCTAAAGACATGTCCCAATCCAACTTGAAGATAAAGTAGTGCAGTTAGTGAGAGGTAGGTTTTGACAGGAAAAGCGCTAAAGAAGTGATGTGGAGTTTGCTGTTGAAACCAATTCCTAAAGTTACAGCTTGCATCAAATACAGTAATTTTCAAATAGGACTTAGGGTGTGCCTTGGTGGTAGAGCATTTTCCCAGCGTAACTCCCAGGGTCCCATCCCCAGCACCACAGAAGCATTAAAAAAGTAAGTAAAAGCAAATCAAACTTCAGAACAGTCTCTAAATGGAGAATCTGATGATGTTCAAAATTTTACATATGCTAAAGCACAATGAAATTTTCCTCGTGTATCTACAGTGAGCCAAAGAACATAATACAGCTTTATATGACATTGTGACAACAAAACTCCAGCACCTCGGGAGAAGAGCCATGGCCCTGAAGTTGAGTATACAGGTATACATTTCTTTAATGTAAGTCAAATCCCATTATAATGCATCCTGTTACAATGAAAATCTAGACTTATTTTGGAAGAACACTCAGTTATTTTCAGCAACAAATATAACTTGACAAATACAATGAAATATTTGACAATGCCTTGAGAGTTAAATCAGTTATTGGATAATGGAAACAACCTCAATAAATTATTTATTCTCATACTCTGCTCTACATTAGATGAAATACAAAATTCAAGTGGAAAGGCAGATCAAAGAATTGTGCTTTTTCCTTGAACCAGACTTGGATGAGATGAGTATATCCTAATTGGAGAATTACTTAATTCACTTTGCTTTCAATGTATTTTTCATACTACCCATTTCAGTACAAATCTTACATCTGTGCTTCTAGGTACTACTTTAAGTACAAGATAATAGTAGGCATTCTTTAAAATAATTTTCAGTTAACTATAAAAGTACACTCAGATAAGAACTCTATAGTCATTTTCTTTTAGAAAAACATCAAATATTCAGGAAGCTTTATTTTTAACAATAAATCAAATAGACACAGCTCTTATTTACCCAAACATGCATAATTCAACCTGAATATAAAATGCACCCAACTGGTAAATTACATATGAAATACAAAGGGAATGCAATTTCACACACAGGAAATGATTGCCGGTTATAGCAATTTAATGGTCAAATCAATCAAAACATTGTACAACTAAAAAAAAAAAAAAAAACTTAAAGCCAATTACCTATAAACCAGGAGAAATTGTGATATGGAATGATTTGATTCAAAGCAAAGAATAAGAGCCGGGCGTGGTGGTGCACACCTGTAATCCCAGCACTCAGGAGGCTGAGGCAAGAAGATCACTGCAAATTCAAGACCAGCCTGGGCTACAAAGTAAGCTCAAGGCCAGCCTGAACTGCATAGTGAGACCCTGTCTCAAAAAAACAAAACAAACAAACAAAAAAAAAAGCAAAGAATAAGGCACCTGCTATAACTTTAGAGCAGTAACTTTCAGTTTTAGTTATAATAAAATAGAATTAACCACGATCTGTTTCAAAGAGAGAAATAAGTAAAGGGATTTATTGGGTGAGAAAGGTAGGTAACAATTCAGTTAAGAAAAACTTGCTGGCCCAAAGTCAGCTGATTCCTTTCCTATTTGAGCAGTTAACACTTTCTTCTGTATTTGAGAGTAATAAAGTCCCTATGAAGTTCACACTGTATATAGCCTAAGTAGCAGATTTCCCTTCTGTTCCTCTTCAAAAAGCTTATTTAAGAGATGTCCTGAGGCAATTAACAAAGCAAACAAGCAGCCTTGTTCCAATTCTTAATACACAGACACTGCTCTGGCTTTTTGCACTAAATTATGGCTAAGTGTATTAATAGCCAATACTTGCAGTTCTCAACAAACTTGCATATTAGAAAACCCAAAACCTACCTTATCATCCTCACCCTATTTATAAAAACAAAATCTGGTCAATAACCTATAAAATTATACAAGAACGAAAACTGAACATCAGTAAATCCATTGAATGCCACTTTAGTCGGATGTATCTAGTATCCTAAGGGAATTTCAATCATAAACACAGAAAAAGCATTTCCAAACTAAACATAACTTATTGGCTGATGTGCTTCTGTTTTGTTTTGTTTTGGTATTAAAATTTCTACTAACCCACTGGACTCAACAGTATGTGTTGATGAGGCATTTATTTCTAGTATTTTTCCCTAAAATTTTGTGTAACATAGTAAACCCATTTGATACATTAAAGTAATTCCGGTGAAATCAATGTGTCATAAACAAGTCTTCCCTGCCTTTACTCCACCATGGTAGATTTTAACAAAACCAGAATAACTGCTTGGGTAACAAAATTCACACCCAAGTTTTTTTCTTACAATGGGATCTGAGGTTACTATACTCACGCATGCAAAATCCAAGGTAATGTAACAGAAATAATAACATTAAAATAGATGTAGCTATAAGCATCTCCACTTATATTATGCATTTAGCTTTTAAAAATTTTAGGTGCTAATGGTTGTGTCAAAACTAGGCTGTGAAGTTCCTCCATTTACATATAAGCACCTTATTACAGGATAGTTACATGGCCCTATAATAGAGTGTGCTTTCAAGAGTAATAAAGTGCCTAGCTATACAAAAACCTCAAGATTGCAAATTTTAAATTAAGCTAATTGCATTTACATTTTAGGGCTAATAAAATCTAGACCCTGTCTACACAGATTTAATCTAATTACCCACACTACATACTATTTTAATAATCGCTTTAAAAAAAAACTTACTCTTTACTGGCTGAATAAGGGTCCGCTACTACAGCTTAACAATCAAATTTTATTGCTTTATTCATATGGTGCTTTTGCAAGGCACTGTGGTATGGACTAGAAAATCTGGAATGACTTGTGAAGAAACCTTGGAATGACACATGAAGAATGATTTGAAAGTCATTCTGAGGCAGGATGCTTTACTAAATTGTTTTTAACCAGGGTATCAAACATCAGGAATCAGTTCAAGTTAAAATTCACAGGAGAATGGAAACATCTTAAGGTCAGTCACTTCACATGCCCATCCTGATACTTTGAATAATCTGGAAAATTGCTGTAAAGAAAAAGAGCAAATATTAAAATAAGTTTTGAATAAAATAGGTCTGGTGACTGAAAAATCTCTATTAAGGTAGTTAGCTGAAGAATCTGAAACCATAATCATTTGCAAATACTATCTACCTTTAGTATAAGAAGTGAAAACAGGCCTATCTTAAAAGATAAAACAATTAATGCCCATAAGGAGTTACTGTTATTATTATATTATTATTATTTTGTGTATGTGTGATGCCAGGGATTGAACCCAAGGCTTTGAACATGCCAGGCAAGTTGTCTACCACTGAGGTACCTCCCCAGATCAAATTATTTTTTAATCTCGGCTTCCCTGAATTTTATGTATAAAGATCCAAGAGAGTTTGCAGGTAAGGAAGAATTTAAGCACCAAAACAAACAGGTTTTTCTAGCACAGAATTTTTTTGTTTTATCCCTAAATAATCAAGCATCCTTTTTAAGGCCTGGCCGATAATATATGCGTATTTCTTCATTCTAACAAAGCTGAAACTGAATAATCTTAGGGTTATGTAAACTGTTTGGCTCTTAGCCATTTATCAGGAAAGCTTCCAACTGATAGGTTTAGGAGGAAGGCAAAAAAATGTTAAATAGAAGTCTTACTAACTTTAGAACGTGGGAAACA
Organism: Dasyprocta punctata; assembly: GCA_004363535.1. Taxonomy (NCBI): domain Eukaryota; kingdom Metazoa; phylum Chordata; class Mammalia; order Rodentia; family Dasyproctidae; genus Dasyprocta; species Dasyprocta punctata. The sequence goes on along the minus strand of RJWM01000886.1, from coordinate 34,345 downwards.
GAATCATCTACTTCAATATTAACATATTGCAAGATGACAAATGAAGAAAAGAAAGACATTCTGTAATACATTTCCAGAAGCAAGAAATTGTTACTGGAACAGCAGGTTTCCCTGATAACTAATTTTTCTTACCATATGTCAAACGTTTCTTTTAACCCAAAAACATTTGTCTGACACATTAAATTGCCCAACAGGTATACTTCCTCTTTATAGAATTCTCTGTACCAGCTAAACTTTCTAAAATATACCCAATCTTTGCCATTAAAGATGTTAAGACTGTGGACAGTTAAATTCTAACGTCCATATGTGCATAAGTTTCTCTGCAAAGACACTGATAATGGGGTTGCAAGACATTCTAAATTCTCATTTCCTGAGGGGCCCCCCTCCACACACACACACAACTTGAACATTACCAACGATCTGACCTCTTTTCTGATCTCCTGTGAGCACAAATCAAGCTGGGAGAAGTTTCTGGAGCACCACCTCAGTGCATATGTGGGACAAGCTATTTGGTTCACAAGAAACACTACTGGGCAGGTGGGTCGAGAACCTCGCAATAGGGTTCACTACTGATCTGTCACCACGTCACCCCAAACTTTCCACCCAGCACCCTACCCAATAGGAACCCCCACAACACTTACCAGAGCCACAAACAACAAAAATGAAAAGAGCCAGTAACCAGGGTCCTACCGACGCCTTCTCTTCGGGGGCATTTCTCTGCAAAAGCGAAAATCTAGTTTCAGGGGCAGAGAAAACACCTGGACCTGGGCTCCCACTACCGGCTGCGCCGGGGCCAGGTGACCGGGCCCTTGCCCTCCCCCCTCACAGGTGTCCCCTCCGGTCCTGAGCCCTCAATTATCACCTGGCTCTCAGCCCCGGGAGCCGAGTTGGCCGGGTCTGGGGAGAACTCGACGGGCCTCGGGGCGCGGGAACGGAGAGGGGAGCCCCTTCTCTCCTTACCGAGGTCTTGGCGACGTTGCCGCGCTGGGTGATGTTCTTGCTGTGCTTCTCGTTGGCCATTCGGATCCGCTGCTTGGCGACCATCTTCGCAGCGCTACCACCTGCCCCGGCCGCCGCTCGGACTGCTCGCTCGACTCCCCCGGGTCGTTGCGAGGTTCCGCTCCTGGTGCCCGCGCCGCCGCAGCGAGGAGGCGCTCAGGCCAGGCGCTGGCTACGGCCGCTGGGCCTGGGCGCGGCGAGCTCGGGGACTGAGAGCAAGCGGGGCGAGGGCCGCCGACCGACCGCGACGGACTGACCGGCCCAGCGAGGCGGGCGCACCGGGGAAGAGAGCAGGCCGCCGGGACGCTCTTGCGCAGCTGCTCTGGCCGCTGCTGGGAGCGTGGAGTGAGAGACCAAGAAAACGCAAGAACCGAACAGTGCCGCCGGCTGCCTCGAACTACTTTGGGTTCGGCTGCCAACGTCAGCACTGAGGAGGCTCCGCCCCGCGGAAATCCAGGCTCCGCCCGCTGGAGAGAGAAGGCCAGAGCAAGCGCACCCGCCCCAGTCCGGCCCTCGGTGAAGCGGCCCTCCAGAGATGAGCATGCGCGCCCTACAACCGGAAGTGAATGAGCCCCGAGGTTGCTGGTCCCGGAAACAGACTCGCATTCTCCAAGCCTGAGGAGACGTGTAGGGGCCGGGTTCGGCCCTCCTTGAACTTTCACCCGAACGCAGGGGTTTCTTTTTCCGGGACAAGATGGCGCCCTCCACGCCGCTCTTGACAGGTGAGTTCTGAACGGACTAGAGAATCTGCTTCTACAGAGTACTTTGTTTTGTGTCTTTCCCCTTAAAAACTGCACTTCGAGTCTTGGAATCTGACCTCCCATTTCCTGTGGCTTGCGGAAGGACATTACTGTTAGTTTTTTTGATGCAGCATGACAGTCGGAAGTAAGGCCTCATTCTCTGATGATTCCCCTCCCTTAAACCCATCTGTCATTCTTCCCTGCCCCTTCACAGAAATAGAAGGAGAAAAGCAAGTGCTCGTTGAATTTGTGACCCCTGGTCTGCAGTATTGATATTGAGTGGATTCTTGTTAAGTCGTTTGGCTTTACGATATGAACAAAAAACATGCATATGACTTCACATTTTAAGTACACCTGGATTTAAAGCATTACAAATTCTCTACTCCTGCCTTAATGAGATCTGTGGGACTCAATAGGCTGAGTGAAGCTGTGATAGTGTAGGTTTCAAATGATGATGTGGTATCAGTATGATAGAGATACTCTAACAATATTCGGTACTGAAATAGTTGTGAGCATTTTAGAAGTAAAACAGTGAAAGACTGCAAGAATTTCAAAACTGAGATAAGAGTTGGTAGAGTTGAAGAAGATAAACTTAGTCATGGACAATGCCTGGGAAGACCTTGGACTAGGGTATGACTGTGGTCTTTGTATTTGCGTTGGTAAGAAGTCTTTGGTTAAGTCGTAACTATAAGGAAGGAAAGGAAAAAAATCATTAAGAGAACGTTGTCTACTTGAGACTTGATTTTCGAAAAGCTTTTCCATTTCTTGCCGTTCTATATTTTAAGATCCATGTTCATTCCTATTCAATCAGACTAGTACAGTTCCTTCACCAAACATTTATCACACTTTAACTGAAATCGACTAGGTAATATGTCAGACTGAGACTATTTCAGTAGCAAAATTATATAATTATTTTCCCTAACTTCGTAAAGGTACCTATGTTACTTAGAATTTTTAATACTGCATGGTTAGTAGAACTAGTAAAAGCTAGTACATTTTAGAATCTGGTAAATTTTCTCCTCTAAGGTAGTTCTAAAAGGGGAAAATATTAATAGTATGAATTCCATCCTACTTAGCATAGTATGTGAATCCCTTTATAATTTTGGAATAGCTCTTGAACATTAATTCCTTGTCTTGGTAACTTATTTTACCTTCACTACTGACTTGTTTATAAATTCCTTTAAGCAGTCTGTTATTCATTTTAGGGTCATCCTGCTTTTTTTTGTTGATTTAGCAAACCTCTTTATCTGTTAAAATTAATTTCAGATATTGCTCTGTGAAGCCTATTCTCACTCTTCCCACCTCTGGATTATTTTTGTGCATATCATTTTTTTCTCACTTAACCACCTGGGGTAATTATCTAGTTGTTCTGATGTTTTTCTCTTTTGCGAGACTCTAATCTTATTCTTGATGATGGATACTTAGTCCAGAACCTAGTAAACAATAAGCATTCTAAATGCTTAATGGAGGAATGAAGTTACAAACAACTCTTTACTTATAGTCAAATTATATCAACGACGATAGTTTTCTTACAATGCTTATAAGTAGGCACTTTGTAAGACCTTAAAAGTTACTCTGTTCAGTTTTCCTCTCTTATCCTCATATTCTTAGAGTCCCAGAGAGATGACTTTGTCAGGTTCAATCTCACTGCAAATGGACAAGGCCAGGACTGTGTTCAGATCAATTCACTTAATTGCCCATTTTCTATCCTTAAAGTACACCGCTTAATCTTTTAAACATTCTCAGTTTAGATTTTTTTTTTTAATTCCAAAATCTTTTGATAAATTTAGACTCATTTGCCAGGTGTAGTGGCACCTGCCTGTTATCCCAGCACTCAGGGAGCCTTTGGCAGGAGGATTGCAGGAAGTTCAAGGCCAGCCTGGGCTACATAGTGAACTCAAGGCCAGCCTGAACTCTGTGAGACCCTGTCTCAAAAGAAAAAAAAAAAATAAGACTTACGGAACTGTGAATACTTTGGAGATCACTTGGTAAATTTTATTAGCAACAACTCTTAATTGAAAATGATAAAAAGCAGATGAAAAAGTATTTTTTCTTTAACTCATGTAACCTAAAAGCTTCAGTACTGTTAGTTTTAGATACTCACATGACTACAAAAATCTGTTTTTCTTCATCCCTAACATCTTCCCTCTTGATTAAATTTATTCTGGAGCTGACAGTCAGCCAGCTCAGCAGCTTCAAAAGAAAGCATATTTTTGCCAGTATTCCCAAGAAAAGTCAAGGTCCACTATCTTTAGCTTGGTTTGACTCATACTCATGTTTGAATCAGAAGATTAGGACTGATTATAATCTCACCTCTAGATAGTTTTTAAAGAAAATTAGTATCTCTTAAAGAAGAGCTTTTTGCTTGGCATGTGAAGTAACATGAAATCCATATTATCAGCTTGCTTAATTGAAGTCATTGAGATAATTTATTCAAAATTGAGTCATTTTCCTAAATTGATATGTAGTTCAGCAAATGTAAGAGTTTTTCAAAGTATATTTTAAAAATCATTACAGTGTATATTTAACATAGGACATTTGCTTGTTAAAGCCCAGTGTTTTTCTCATTCTAACTCAGACCTAGAGCAGTAAATAGTACTTGAGTCTCCAAAAAGGCTGATACATTTAGAAATGATATTATGTAGAAACGACATTTAATGTAATAATTGTTTTTAAAGAGTTACTGTGTGAAACTAGAATTTATCTTAATGAGCTCTGAGTGTTGTATTTTTTTCTATTAGAATGTATTGCTGGCCCTCTGATTAAATGACTAAATCATCAAAAACAGAATCACACCAAATGTGAATGCACCATGAAGTTAACTTCACATTCCAGTCACTGTATTGCATTCAGATACATCTAACTAAAATGGATTCCTTATTACAAAGTTGCATGTAGAAAAGCTTGTTACAATTGTTGAAAAATTTGTTGAATACAAGTTTATTTTTGCTTTTATTAACTTGTAACGTAGTTTATGTAGGTATGAAGTTGATTTTTAATTTTTCCTATTAAACTTTATGTCCATTTATTTAAATTTGTATGAGGAAGTCGTTCAGATTGATTATTTAATCCAGTAAAGGAGAGATCCAAAACGACCTGGAGTACTTTCTCTTACTAAGGCTTCAATTTAGGGAAATATGAAACAAAGTAGTTGTTGTAAATAGTGATTTATATGTGCCAATAAAACCACATTGACACAATATGATTCTTGTTACAAATTCTCTTGTAAAGCATGTGTACAAAGAACATTGTCTAATTTAATAGAGAACCAGAAATACTATCACCCTCATGGTAGCTTTGATAAGTACTTGTTAGAGTTTTCCAGTACAATAGAAAAGCAGGACAGAGAAAGTGGCCATTTATTGAGGACGTGGAGAGGAGCACATAACTACAGGGGTTTGGCTTTCTCCTCCAACTGGATACAGAGAGGGTTAGATGACCTCTGATCGAAAGTGGTACATGGGATGGGCATTGATGACATGCGAAGAACTGATTGGAACCTTCTTCGTGCGCAAACGGGAAAGAAAGTTGCAATTAAGGCCAAAGGGGAAGAAGGAGGAATTGGTCATGAGGGTGGATGTTCCTGCTTTGGCCTTCTGCCATTAGACCATCGCTATAATTGTACAGTAATTTATACTAGGGCAAGAACCTTTCATTCCCATCTTTGTTTTGTTAGGAAAGGACATCGAATCTCTCTGACTGCTTCCTGCTGGACAGGGTCTCGTGTTGGGGTTTAGGCGGGATTGACAGGATGATGGTTGATGCCTATGTAAAAGCTGGTACCAGATGTTTCAGCCAGTACAAAGACATTGGTGAACGTTCGCATCCTAGATTGGAGAAATAAAAAGACAAGGTGCTATGAAGAGGCCAGTCACTATCATAATTGAAGGACCCAGGAGAGGTAGAAGGAAAGGTGCCCATGATCCAGATGTTTCAGCCAGGACAAGGAGTGTATCATTGGTGTACGTTCACATCCTAGATTGGAAATAAAAAGACAAGGTGCTATGAAGAAATAAAAAGACAAGGTGCTATGAAGAGGCCAGTCACTATCATAATTAAAGGACCCAGGAGAGGTAGAAGGAAAGGTGCTCATGATCCAAATGTGTTGTTGCATTAGGACCATGGTGAAAAAGAATATGAAAAGTAAATGTGGAGTTGGGAGGGTGAAGTTAACGGGAGGCAATTATTACCCTGTCTGAAAGGGTAAAAGTAAAAGTGTAGGTGAGACTTGTCCTTGGTCCAGGAGTTGTGCTGGAGAGAATGGGAAGTATGAGAAATATAAGGCCTGACAGTTGAATCATGTTTGGGAAATTATAGACTAGGGGTGGGGAGGGCTGTGGCTGTGTCACTGTAAGTGAGATGAGAACCCAGACCCAGAAGGTCTCCTGTTTAACTAAACAGCTGACGGTGGAAAGAACTAAGATAGTTGTTAGGAAGAACAGTATGAAAGCAATTTTACGCATAATGTGGGAGTCTTTAGGAAAGAGTGCCCAGAATCCTACAGTGAAAAAAATAACTAATAGAATGTAAGGGATCAGGAACCAAATAGAATAACAAAACATGACTTAGTCTGACAGTTGTGGCTGAGATGGAGACGACTGGGAGGTAGGAGATGTAATGAGCACTCAGGATGTTTAGAGTCAGGGGAGTTAGGGTTAGGAAGGCACTGCTTAATTTGAGTGACATAGAACCAGGATGGCAGTCCAGTGATCTTGACCACCGTTGGAGTTGCAAGGAAGACCAGGTGGGGCACTCCACTTTGCTTACAGTCCTGTGGATTTAGAAGATTTAAGATAAATTAGGTCTTCTGGGGATATGGGAAGATCTGGTTTAGTCCTGTCAGAGGGTTGGGGAAGACAGAGATCGGTATATTGTTGTAACAAGTGTCAGAGGAAGGAGAGAATTGGAATGTAGTCAGCAGGAGGAGGGAGACTTTGGGAGGTAGGAAGATTGTGGAGTAGGAATGGTCAGTCATACATGAGTTCAGAAGGGCTTAGAAAAGTAAGAGCTCAGGGAAGTGCTCTGAGCTTGGCTAAGGCTAAGGGAAGAAGTTGAGGCCAAGGTTGGTGTAGGTCTAAAATGAATTTTGTGAGCTATGTTTTTATGAGGCCATTTGCCTTTTTTACTTTTCCTGAGGACTGCAGATGGTATGGAATGTATGGGTGCCAGGTGATATGTAAGCTTGAAGATGCCTGTTGAGTGATTTGAGAAATAAAGGCTGGACCATTATCTGACTGGATACTCTAAGGTAGACCAAACCTAGGAATAACTTTTGTGATAGAACTTTAGTAACTATGTCAGCAGTTTCTCTAGTTGTGGGAAAGGCTTCTATCCATCCTGAAAAAGTGCAGACAAAAGTAAGAAGATATTTAAGAGTTTTGTGGCAGGGCATGTGTGTAAAATCTACCTGCCAGTCCTGACCAGGGGTGTGTCCATGAAATTGATGAGTAGGAAAGTAAGGGGGTGGTATGTGTCCCTGAGGAGAGGTTTTAACACAGAGATGACAAGTGTGAGTAATCTGAAGGATGATAGCCCTCATAAAAGGATGTGTGACTACTGGGCCTAAGAGTCTGTGTAAGGCCTCTGATCCCACATGGAAACAGATGTATAAGTCAGTGATGATGTCTAAGGCCTGCTGATCTGGGAGAACAAGTTTTGATCCTTGGAAAATCCATCCCTGAGTTTTGGTGGGTAATTAGGCTGAGGTAGAGTGTTTGGGAGAAGATGAGAAGGACATGGCCTTTGTGCAGCTAACTTGGCTTGTGTATCAGCAAAGGCATTGCCCTGAGAGCAGTAGGGTAGAATTCTGATGTCCCCTACAATGAATAACTGCTGCTTGCTTTGGGAGTTGGGTTGCTTCTAGGAGTTTAAGGATGAGAGGTGCATTAATGATGGGGGTTCCCTGAGTGTTGATAAAACCTCTTTCTTGCCAAATGGCAGCATGGGAGTGTAAAATGCTAAATGTGTGCTTTGAATCAGTGTATATATTTATGATCTTATCCTTTGCTAGTGTAAGAGCCTGTATAAGAACAATAAGTTCTGCCCTTTATGAGGATACCCAGGTGGCAGTGAATTAGACTATGACTTTTGACTGGTTATCTGGTGCATATCCTGCTCTCTCTCTCTCTCTCTTTTTTTTTTTTTTTTTTTTTTTTGCGGCACCGGGGATTGAACTCACAACCTCGCACCTGCCAGACAGGCACTTAAGCCACTGAGCCAAATTCCCGGCCCTAGTTTTATGAGGCAGGGTTGTACTATGTAGCTCAGGTCGGCCTTGTGCTCACACCATTCTCTTTTGATTGCCTGTGTTTGTTGAACTGCCATCTATGAACCATGTGTCAAGGGCTAAAGGGAGAGGTATGTTACTGATATGAGGGAAAAGGGTGGGAGTCATCTATAAGACCTCAACACAGTCATGGTGAGGATGGTCTTCTGATATGGGAAGCAAAGTTGCTGGGTTGAGAAGACTACTAGTTGCAATAGAGATAGAAGGGTCCTGAGAGAAGACTAGATGTACCTGTTGAAGGCAAGAAGGGGTCATCAGGGCAGGGAGTGTCTTATGTGAGATAAACTCATTTAAATGATGTGAGTGTGCTGTAGTAGACTGTCCTCATGTGAACTTTTTAGCTTCCTGTGTCAGTAGGGCTACAGACTCAAGAGCTCAGAGGCAAGGTGCCCATCCTCGCACTGTGTTGTCTGTTTTGACAAGTAGGCTACCACTTGAAAAGAAGGTCCCTTTTTGTGTCCCAGTACACCTACCGCATTGTGACCCTGAGAGGTAGTATACAGAGTGGCGGGTTGGTTGGGATCAGTAAGGGTAAGGACTGAGGCCCTTAGGAGAGCCTCCTTTAGCCTTTGAAAGGAGGCGTGTATGGGTGTAGTGAGGTCTAGGGGTTCGGATAATAAGCCATTGGAAGCTTTGTAGAGGGGTTGGGCTAGAGCTGCAAATTTAGGAATCCAGAGGCAAAAGAAGTTAGCTAAAAGCAGAAAAGATAGAACCTGTTGTTTGTTTGTGGGCACCTGGAGATCTTGAAGAATCACCTTGCAATCTGTAGTGATAGAACAAGTGGTAGGAGTGAGAGAAAAACCTTTGGGAAAGCTATTTGGGCTTTAGCAGGAGAAGCCCTGTACCTATGACTGGAGAGAAAATTGAGGAGACTGGCTGTATGTTGCATGGCTAAAGTATGGGATGGAGAACACAGGACAAGGTCATCAATGTATTGAAGGAGAGTGCTAGGTTTGAGGTTAAAAGCTGTAAGGTCAGCAGCAAGAGCTTGGCTAAAGAAATGAGGATATCTCTGAACCCTTAGGGACACACTGTCCAGGTAAGTTGGTGAGACCTAAGAATGTCTGGGTCTGGCCATGTAAACACATAGAAATCCTGACAATCAGGGTATAGGGAGATATATATATATATCATCTTTAAGGTCTAGGACTGTGAAGTGAGTGATGGAGGGAGGAATGTGAAAGAGCATAGTATAAGGGTTTGGCACCACTGGGTGAATTGGGATAACAGTGTTATTGATTACCAGATGATAGGACCCATTAGGCTTGAGTACCAGGAAAATGGGAGTATTGTAGGGTAAATCGGTAGGTTTGAGAAAACCGTTGTCTAAAAGATGCTTGATTATAGGTTTGAGCCCTCAAAGATGTTTGGGAGCTATAGGATATTGGTAAACGAAAGGAAAGATTGAAGGATCTCTGAGACAAAACAGATATAGCATGGGTAGTGCAGGTGGGGTTGGAGGTGTCCCATACTATGGGATCGACAAGGGAAGATGGGAGAGGAGGGGATGGGTTTGCAGCACACTGTGATGGTGTTTGGAGGACGTGAGCTGTGGGGAGCGAGAAGGTAAAGGAGAAGTTAAACTTTTGGGGGCGATCCCTATCTAAAAGGGGTGTGGGACATGATATTACCAGAAAGCTATGAGTGAAGAAGAGAGTTTGGAACCTGCTTGGAATGGGCCCTGTTTGAAGAGGCTGTGTAGATTTGTGGTCAATACCCACTACAGAGACTGAGGATTTAATACAATGGCTTGAAAAGTCAGGAAGAACGCTATGCAGTGCCCCCATATCTATAAATACGAGAGTGTCTTACCTGAGACCTCTAGTGAGACTCGGGGCTCCAAGAAGGATTCATTAATGGGAACTGTGGGCTCCAAGCCCCGTCAGTCTTCAATAGAATGTTCAAGTAAATTAGCCAGCAATGAATCTGGTGGTGACGAGATCTCCTGCAAGGTCAAGGAGTTAAAGGATGGCTTATCCGCTGTCTAGCAGCTAGGACAGTCTCTCTTCCAATGACCCTTGAGATTGCAGAGGGGGCAGGGCCCCAAAGGAACTCGTGGGTTGGGGCATTCTCTTGCCCAGTGTTCTTCCTTGTTGCACTTGAAGCATGATCCGGAAGGGGCTGAGCAGCTCTGCCTTGTGGTTTACCTATCTTGGGAGCCCCAAGCGCCACTGCTGAAAGGTCAGATTGATATATAGCAAGTTTCTTTTTTTGTGCCCCTCTTTCCTCCTTTTGAGTTTTATTTCTGTTGAAAACACAAAAAGCCATATTTAGAAGGACTCCCTGTAGGGTTTGGGGATCAAGTTCAGCCTTTTATAATTTTGCATAAACGTCAGGGGCAGACTGAGAGATAAAATAAGAGTTAATAACAATTGTCCCTTCATGAGAATCTGGGTTTACATTAGTAAATTTAATTAGGGTGTCCCTAAGATGTATTAGGAACATAGCAGGGTTTTCATTAGCCTCTTGGACTTGGTCTAAAAACTTGTTATAGTTAGTATGCTTGTGAGCTATTTTATTAAGGCCCACAGTTATACATTCAATCATCTTATATACTTTATAAGAACTTTCTCCATTTTGGTAATCCCCGTTAGGGTTCTCTTCAGGCACCACAGCAGGCCCAGGGTCATTCTCAGCAGTATTTGCTTTATGTCTACGATCGGCTTCCTCTCGAGCTGCTTGCCATAGCTGAGCCTGCGCCTATGAGCTGAGGGTGGTGTTCAGAATCACACAAACATCCTTGAAATGTAAATCACAGCAATCAGTTATAAATTCAAACTCTCTAATATAATTTTGTGGGTCAACAGAAAAGGAACCTAATTTATGGTTGATCCGAGATAGGTCAGTGAGGGAAAAAGGAATATGAATATGAACTAGTCTCTTGGGACCAGCCTGTTCCTGAAGGGGGAATAGGAATTGAGGCTGAGAAGGCTGTGGAGTGGGAGGTGTAGATGGCCACCGAGCAGCCAATCTCTCAGCAGGTGTCTGTGGGCAGTTACAGGGTGATGGGCCATAAAATGGCCACTCATCACCATGCAACAGGGAAGCACAAGATTGCGACTGGTCACCATGAGATCCACAGCATGAAGACTGTTGCTGGTTACCTGGTGAGGGAGCACAAGATGGCAACTGGTCATCATGTGACCTGCAACAGGATGACTGCTGCTGGACACACAACGAGGGACTGCAAGATGGTGGCCGTTTACCCCATGACCTGTCACAAGGTGGTGGTGGACTGTCACATGGTGGAAGGCTGCAGGATGACGACTGTCCTCCATGTGAGCTGCAGCAAGATGGCGGTCAAATACCACGTGATCTGCTAGATGGCAGAAACACGCGAGACTGAGTGTGGTGAGCTGGCAGGGAGAATGGTGATGCAGGAGTAGAGGGGATTGAAGATTTTGGGGCATCCAACAGGACAGATGGCTCAAGTTGAAAGGATTGAGGAGTCTGAGACTGGGGAGAGGAAGAAATGGAAGAATTAGAGAGTGCTGGGGGTGAGGAAAGGAAAAAGGATGAAGCCAGGGGTTCAGAAACCTCTGGTTGAGAAGGCCAAGGGGTTTGGACTTGGGGATATGGAGGAGGGGCAGTAAAGACAGGAGGCACATCATCTAAGGGGTCTGGCACGGAGGCAGGGAGAGATCCTGGTGGAGGAGAGTGATCCAGAGAAGTACTTGGGCTGCTGTACATGATTGAATGAGAGAACACATCCTCAGAGTGAGAAAGGCCTGGACATAAGGGATTTTTATCAACTTGCTGCCGTTGTGACAAAAGTTATATAAATCTTGAAGGATAGAGAGGTCAAGCGTCCCCCATTTAGGCCATGAGCTGCCATTAAGCTGGCAGGTCGGCCAAGCTACCCTGCAGTAAAAAATCAGGTTTTTTTGGTTTTTATAGCCTTCTTAAGGCCAAGAGCACCAAGGTTACAAACCAGGCACACTAGGGATGTGATTTTTGGGGGACAGGAAATAGTATTGCCCATAGTGACTGAATTAGAGGTGAGCCAAGAGAACAACTCTGCATCAGGACATGAGAACTTTTAGCCCTGCCCAAGGACATGAGAGCTGTCCTGGGTCACACTTACCAGGTGAGGTCATCACCTGTTTTGAAAGTGCAACAAGGAAGGTCCCAACACCTGTTCTCCTTGCTGTCACCAAGAATGCAGGTGGGGTCCCAAGAACAAGAAGGTAACGGATCTTCCTCTGGCTGCCTGCCCAAGGAACGTGAGAGTCACTGTCCCTGTCCAGGGACAGCAACCGATGGGCTTCTGATGTAAGCTTATGAATTTTTAAGGCTTAGAACAGCTCTGCCTCAGTATCCCAAGGATCATGAGAGTTGTTATAGACTGAGAAATCAGAACAGATAACCCTGGATGGAAAGGTGGCTCACTTGTGGAAAAGGTGGTGGATTGGGTTTGGATGTAGGCTAGCAGTGGCAATTAAACAGGTCCCAGAGGAAAGAAAGACTGGCTCATTGGCTAGAAAGCTCAAAACCAGAGCTATCCCCCAGGTGCTAATACACTGCCAATTTCCCAGGTTTCGGCCCCAAACGGTAGAGTTTTCTGGTGCAGTAGAGAAGCAGAAGGACAGAGAAAGTGACCGTTTATTGAGGACTCAGAGAGGAGCACATAACCTGTGGGGGTTGGCTTTCTCTTCCAACTGGATACAGAGAGGCAGAGGGTTAGATGACCTCTGATTGAAAGTGGCACATGGGATGGGCATTGATGACATGCGAGGAACTGATTGGAACCTTCTTCACTTGCAAACAGGAAAAAAAGTTGCAATTAGGGCCAAAGGGGAAAAATGAGGAATTGGTTATGAGGGTAGACATTCCCGCTTTGACCTTCTGCCATATTAGACCATCGCTATAATTGTACAGTAATTTATACTAGGGCAAGAACCTTTCATTTTTGTCTTATGGAATATTTTTACCTTAGTACAAAAATCTTGGTTTATTCAGTATTTGATTATAACTCTATATATTGTCCAGTATCCCTGACCATAAAAAACTGAATTAATTTAATTTCTTACCATATTCTGAACAGAATAGTATTACCAAAAATCACATGACTTTTTATAAAAGCTTTTTTGTTTTGATACAATTTAAGACTCATAGTGGTGAGAATTAGAGAGGAAAAGGGACCTTTATAGGCTATTAATGTGAATATAAGTTAGTATAGCCACTATGGAAATCAGTGTGGAGATTACATAAAAAACTAAAAATAGACAGTTAGTAGTTTCATATGTTTGAAAACCTATATTGGTATTGTTTTGGGGTTTTTGTTGTTCTTGTAGTTGTTGTTTGTATGTCTCTTGTTTGTTGTGTTTCTTTTCTGTGCTTTTTTTTTTTCCTCTTTAAAATAAAAATAAAGCTGGGAGTGGTGGTACATGCCTGTAATCTCAGCACTCAAGAGGCTGAGGCAAGAGGATCATTGCAAATTTGAGACCAGCCTGGGCTACAAAGTGAGTTCAAGGATAGCCTGAACAGAATGAGACCCTGTCTCAAAAAGGCAAAAATAATAATGATAATAAAATAAATAAATAAAATAAAAAGTGCTTCTATCTTCAGAAAAAAAAAAGAACTACCATATGATCCAGCACTCCTTAGTATATACCCAAAAGAATTAAAGTAAGTATACAATAAGCATATCCACAGTGTAATTCACAATTATTCCAGTGTCCTTCACAATAACCAAGACATGGAATCAGCCTAGGTGTCTATCAGAGATGAATGGATAAAGAAAATGGTACATATGTACAATGGAGTGTTATATAGCCATAAAGAAGAATGAAATCAGAAAATAGCAAAAAAGAATGAAACTCTAGTTCATGTTAAGCAAAATAAACCAGACTCAGAAAGACAAGTGTTATATGTTATATGGGATCTAGAACAAAAAAGATGACATGAAAATAGAAAGGAGACTTAGGAGGAGGATTAGGGAAAGAAAGAAGGGAGCATAAGGAAAGGTTATAAAGGCAAAGAAATGATCAAAGTATGTTACATGCATTATGAAAATACCATGGTGACCTGTCGTGGTGGTGCACACCTGTAATCCCAGCACTTAGGAGGCTGAAGCAGAAGGATCACTGCAGTATCTTTTATTTTTTTTCAAATCCATTTTATTTCAAAGAGAAAAAAATTTTTTTAAAAGCACAACAATCAGGGGACAGCAGTGGTACATACATTGCACGTTGCCATCCCCAAATCAGTCACCTAGAACACAAGACATCTGCATTCACTTGTCTGAACAGTACCAGCACAAACCTTTCTCTTCAGTGAACTTGCAGAAAGCAGTAGTATAACTATGTTAAATATATTTTATATATATATACACACATATATACATATGTACATATACATATATTGTTTCAGCTTCTCACACTAGTGAGACAATATGATGTTACACATGTGTGTTTTATTTCTCTCACTTATGAGTATGGTCTCAAATTGCATCCACTTATGCGTGTAAGTCTCAAGTTTGTCCTTCTTTATGACTGAGTAGTATTCCATTGTATAAAAGTACCACATTTTTTTATCCATTCCTTGGTCAGTGGACATTTAGATTGTTTACAATACCTAGCTATTATAAATTGTGCTGCTATGAACATAGGAGCACATATGTTGCTGTGGTACAATGTTTTTAATTCTTCTGGGAAGATACGCACAAGGGGACTAGCTGGGTCAAATGGGACCTCTAGTCCTAGTTTTTTGAGGAATCTCCACACTGATTTCCACTGTGGCTCTACCAGTCTACAGTCCTACCAACAGTGGAGAAGGGTTCCTTTTTCCCCCACAGCCCCTCCAGCATTTGTTATTGGTTGATTTCTTGATAATAGCCATTCTTTCTGGGGTGAGGTAGAACCTCAGTGTTATTTTAATTTGCATCGCTCGCATGACCAGTGATGTTGAACATTTTCTCATATATTTATTTGCTGTTTGTATTTCTTCATCTAAGAAGTGTATGTTCATCTCAGATGCCCATTTTTAAATCTGGGAGGTCTGATTTTTTTTTTTAGTTCTTTATATGCTCTTGACAGTAATCCTTTTTCTGAGGAACAGCTGGCAAACATTTTCTCTCAGGTTGTAGGTTGTCTCTTCACTCTGTTGGTGGTTTCTCTTGCTGTGCAAAAACTTTTTAGTTAAGATGAGTTCCCAGTTGTTGATTCTTTGTGACAGTTCCTATGCAGTCAGGGTTTTATTCATAAAATCTTGGTCTACACCAGTGTCTTCAAGAGTTTTACCTACTCTGTCTTCTAGCAGATTTAATGTTTCTGTTTTAATATTTAGATCTTTGATCCATTCCGAATTTAGTTTAGTGTATGGTGAAAGATATGGGTTCAGCTTTAATCTTTAGTATATGCAGAGCTGCTTTTTCCAGCACCATTTATTAAAGAGGCTGTCTTTCTTCCAGCGAATGTGTTTGTCACCTTTGTCAAAGATAAGTTGGCTTAGAGTGTCTGCAGTTGTTTTTGCATCTTCTAATCTGTTCCATTGATCTTTGAGTCTGGTTTTTCCCCCCACCAGTACTATGCTGTTTTCATCACAGTAGCTTTATAGTATAATTTCAAGTCAGGGATTGTGATGCCTCCTGTCTTGCCTTTGTTACCCAGAATTGCCTTTGCTTTTCTAGGTCTCTTCTGGTTTCAGATGAATTTTAGGTTTGTTTTCTCTAATTCTGTGAGATATGCTGTTGGAATTTTGATTGGGATTGCATTGAATCTGTGTAACAATTTTGGAAGTATGGCCATTTTCGCTATATTGGTTCTTCTTACCCAAGAGCATGGGATATCTCTCGATTTCCTAATACCTTCTTCAATCTCATTTTTCAAAGTGCTGTAGTTTTCAGTGTAGAGGTCTTTTGCATTCTCTGTTAGATTGATTAGTAGGTATTTCATTTTTTTGGATGCTACTGTAAAAGGTATTGTTTCCCTGATTTCTTTCTCAGTGAGTTTGTTATTTGTGTACAGGAAGGCTATTGATTTTTGAGTGTTGACTTTGTAACCAGCAACTTTACTGAATTTGCTTATTAAATCTAATAGTCTTTTGATGGAGTTTTTGAGGTCTTCTAAGTAGTGTCATGTCATCTGCAAATAATGATAGTTTAATTTCTTCCCTTCCTGTCTTTATTTCTTTGTCTTATCTGATTGCTCCAGCTAAAGTTTCCAGGACTATGTTGAGTAAGACTGGACAGTGGACATCCTTGTCTTGTTCCTGATTTTAGAAAGAAAGCTTTCTAGTTTTGTTCATTTAGTATGATGTTGGCTGTTGGTCTGTCACGGATGGCTTTTGTCAGATTGAGATAAAGACCATCTAGTCCAATTTTCTGTAGGTTTTTTTTTTTTATCATGAATAGGTATTGGACTTTGTCAAAAGCTTTTTCTGCATCTATTGAGATGATCACAATTTTTGTCTTTGGCTCTGTTGACATGGTGCATTGCATTTATCAATTTATGTATGTTGAAACATCCCTGCATCCCTGGAATGAATCCCACTTGGTCAAGGTATATAATCTTCTTAATGATTTGCTGCATTCTGTTTGCCAGTATCTTATTGAGGATTTTTGCATCTATGTTCATTAGAGAAATTGGCCTGTAATTCTCTTTCTTAGTTAAGTCCTTCTCCAATTTTGTATCAGGGTAATGCTTGCTTCCAGGAATGAATTTGGGAATATTGCTTCTGTTTCAATTTCATTAAAGAGTTTGAGAAGTAATGGTGTTAGGTCTTCTCTAAATTTCTTGTAGGAGAGCCAGGCATGGTAATGTACACCTTTAATCCCAGCACTCGGGAGGCTGAGGCAGGGGTTTGAGAGTTTGAGTTTGAGACCAGCCTGGGCTACAAAGTTAGTTGAAGAGCAGCCTGAACTGCATAGTGAGACCCTGTCTCAAAAAATAGGACTGGGGATTTAGCTCAGTGGCGTAAGTGCCTGCCAGGGCACAAGGTTGAGTTTGATCCCCAGTACAAAAAAAAAAAAAAAAGTCTTGTAAAATTCAGCAGTGAATCTGTCATGGCCTGGGCTTTTCTTTGTTGATAGATTTTTCATTCCATCTTTGATTTCATTGTTCATATTGAGTTATTTAGGATTTTTATATCTTCTTGATTCAGCTTTGGTAATTCTTATGAATTCTGTCCGTTTCTTCTGTATTTGCAATCTTTTTAGAATATAAGTTTTCAAAGTAGGTGTAGATGACCTTCTGAATTTCTGCAGGGTTTGTTGTGATTTCACCCTTTTCTTTCCTAATTGCATATATTCGAGTGTTTTCTTTCTTTTTTTGGTAAGTTTGGCTAAGGGTTTGTCAATTTTATTTCATCTTTCAAAGAACCAGCTCTTCAATTCATTGATTTTTTGAGTGTGTGTCGTTGTTGTTGTTGTTGTTTTTATTGTTGTTTTTTAGTCTCCACTGCATTAATTTCTCCTCCAATCTTTATAATTTTCTCCCTCATATGAGCTTTTGGTTTAGACTGCTCTTCTTTTTCTAGAAGTTTGAGGTTCACCATTAAGTTGTTTATATGTACTTTCTCTGTTTTGCTGACATGGGTACTTACTGTTATAAATTTTCCTCTTAAGACTGCTTTTGTTGTGTCCCACAAGTTCCGGTGTGTTGTATTGTCATTATCATTCAACTATAAAAATTGTCTAATTTCTTCTTTAGTTTCGTCTGTAACCCATTGGTTGTTCAGTGGGTGCTATTTAATTTCCATATGTTCATGAAGTTCTTGTGGTTTCTTTTGCCATAGATTTCTAATTTCATCACACTGTGGTCTGGTGGTATACATGGAATAATTTGAATTTCATTGCATTTACTCAAGCATGTTCTGTGGGCCAGTACGTGGTCTATTTTGAAGAACATTCTGTATGCACCTGAGAAGAATATGTATTCTGATGTCATGGGGTAGAAAATTCTATAGCTATTACTAAGTCCATTTGTTCAAAAGTTCGGCTCGTTTCTAATATTTCATTATTAATTATTTAAATAGTTGATCTTTTTGTGACAGTGGAGTATTGAGATCTCCCAATACAATTGTATTAGGGCGTATTGTGATTTTTCATGTCCGTCCGTAATTGTTCTATATAGTTGGGTGCACTGATATTTGTTGCACATGTATTTATGATTGTTATCTTTTCCTTTTGGATTGTTCCCTTTACGAGGATGTAGTGACCTTCTTTACCTCTCTTAATCAGTGTTGACCTGAAGTTCACTTTGTCCACAAATAGAATAGCTACCCCTGCTTTTTTCTTTGTTCCCATTGCATGGAGTATTGTTTTTCATCCTTTGATTTTCAGTCTATGAATTTCTTTTTGAATTTTCAGTCTATGAATTTCTTGTAAGCAGCATATTGTTGAATCTTGCTTCTTGATCCATTCTGCCAGTCTGTGTCTTTTAATTAGCAAATCAAGACCATTAACATTGATGGTTATAACTGATATGTATTGACTTATCCTTGTCATGTTATTTTCCTGTTGGTGACTCCTCCCTTTTTTACCCCCTCACTCTAATTGTTTACTTTGCTTGGTGGATTCCTTCTACAGGGTTCATGGAGCCGTAGTCCTTATTATGTCTTTCTAGTATGTCCTTTAGAATATTTTGGATGCTGCTTATAAATTTCCACAGATGTTCTTTGTCATCAAAGTATCTTATTTTTCCTATTTTTCCATTAGTTTCAAAAGATAGTTTTGTGGGGTACATCAATCTGGGTTGAAAATTGTTTTCCTTTAAAGCTTGGATTACTTCACTCCAAGCTCTGCTTGACTTGAGAGTTTGTGTTGAATCAGCTGTGATTCTGATGGGCTTTCCTTTAGAGGTGATTTTGGTCTTTACCCTAATAGCTTTTTTTTTTTTCTTTCGGCACCAGGGATTGAACTTACAACCTCACGCCTGTCAGACAGGCACTTAAGTCACTGAGCCAAACTCCCAGCCCTGGTTTTTTTTTTTTGAGGCAGGGTCGCACTGTGTAGCTCAGGCTGGCCTTGCACTCGTGTTGTAGCCCAAGGCAGCCTAGAACTCACAGCGCTCCTCCTACCTCAGCCTCCTGAGTGCTGGGATTAAAGGCGTCCCTAACAGCTTTTAAGAGTCTGTTCTTGTGTTGAAATATCTGGAATCTTGACTATGGTATGCCTGTCTGTAGATCTGTATATTTCCCTGTTTCCTATTATCTATCTTTTATTTCGTTCTTTGATTTATTTATATTTTGGGTTTCTCATGTAAAAGAAACCATATGATATTTAAGCTTATGTGTGATTTCTTTCACTTAACATTGTGGTCTTAGGGAGAATCCATTTTCCTATAAATCAAATTTATCCTTCTTTATAGCAGAGTAGGACTTCATTATAAATGAATGCAATGTTGTCTTTTCCTCTTTTCTTTCTTTCTTTCTTTCTTTTTTTCTTTTTCTTTTTTTTTTTTTTTTTTTTTTTTTTTTTTTTTTTTTTTTTTTTTTTTTTTTTTTTTTTTTTTTTTTTTTTTTTTTTTTTTTTTTTTTTTTTTTTCTTTTTTGAGACAGGATCTCACTTTGTGAGTGCAGGCTGACCTTGAAATCAATATATGTAGCCCAAGCTGGCCTTCATTCAACTTGAACTGGCTACAATCCTCCTGCCTCAGACTCCTAAGCACTGGGATTACAGGCATGTGCCACCACACCCATCAACTATATTTTCTTTATCCATTTATTTATTGGTGAACATATAGGCTACTTCCGGGAGTTAGAGCTATTGTGAATTGTGTGACTGTAAACATGGGTACACAAGTATCACTTAATACAGGATTTTTTGTTGGTTTTTTTGTTTTTGTTTTTGTTTTTGAGACACAGTTTCTTTATGGAGTTCAATCTGGCCTTGAGTTCATTTTGTAGACCAGGCTGGTTTTTTTTCTCTCTCTCTCTTTTTTTTGTTTGTTTTTTGTGCTGAGGATAAAACTCACAACCTCACACTTGCCAGGCAGGCTCTGTGCTGCTGAGCTATATCCCCAACTTTCAGGCTGGTCTTGAACTCACAGTGATCCTCCTGCCTCAGCCTCCTGAGTGCTGGGATTACAGGCGTGTGCCACCATGCCCAGATTTGTAATACAGTATCATTAACTCTTTCAGGAAGATACCTAGAAGGGGAATAGCTTGGTTGAGTGGAATTTCTGTTTTTAGTTTATTGAGAAATCTCTATACTGAGATATGGTTGTACTCATTTACATTCCTACCAACATTGTACAAGTGTTCCTTTTTCCCTGCATCAGCATTTGTTATTTGATTTCTAGATGGTTACCATTCTTTCTGGAGTAAGACAAAATCTCAGTATTGTGTTAATTTGCATTTCTCTAATGACTAGAGATGTTGAACATATTTTTCATGTGTTTATTGGATACTTGTACTTCTGTGAAGTTTCTATTTCAGTTGCCCATTTTTTAAACTGGATTTTTTGAGAGGGGCTATTTTTTTTTTTTGAGTTCTTCATATATTCTAGATGTCAGTCCTTTGAATAGTAGCTGGCAAAACCTTTTTTCCTATTCTGTTGGTTATTTCCTTTGCTGTGCAGCTTTTTAGTTTGATATCATTCCATTTGTTGATTCTTGATATTATTTCCTGTTCAACTGAAATTCTGTTTAGAAAGTCCTTGCCTATGCCTATGTCTCCAAGAGTTTTACCTATTTTATCTTCCAGCAGATTAAGTATTTCAGTTTTAATATTTTGATCTTTTGATTTTAGTTTGTTTATTTATTTATTTATTTAGTACCAGGGATCAAACTCATGACCTTGCGCTTGCCAGGCAGGCACTTGTGCCACTGAGCTAAATCCCTGGCTTGATTTTAGTTTAATACGTGGTGAGAGGTATGAGTCTAGCTTTAGTCTTTGGCGTGTGTGTAAGCAGTTTTTCTAGCAGCACTTACTAAAGAGGCTATCTTTCCTCCAGCATGTTTTTTTGCCTGTTACAGTCTTGGGTCTCTGCCTTCTGCATTCCCCAGCTAGGAAATGTGGGGACTCCTGTAAGAGTTCACCAGCAACGGGTCGTAGCATGCTTAATGTCCCTCAAAACCCAGCACTCCCACTTGTAGGTAGAGTGATGGGTTACTTAATTTTTTTGTGTTGGATAAGCCTTCTCCCTACAATCTCACCACCACGCACAAGCACTGTACCGCTGGTTTACTGGACGTGGTGTTTTGTCCCACCCCATTCTCCTGATTTCCACTTGTCTGGATTACAAGGTTGCTTGTGTCTCACTTGGGTGTGCCCTGTAGGATAATTAGAGAAATTGCAAGTCCATCCCATCAGCCAGATGATCACTGAAGGGCCTTCCCTCAGTCCTATCCTCTCCCAGGATGGCGAGTACACCAGTGTGTACGCAGGTCCCATCTCCCATCGCACACTTCCTGAACACTGAATTTTATTCCAGCTGGACTTTCTTTTCAATTATCCTCTTGATTCAGACATTACCTTTTGCCCTCAGCTTCAGGGTAAGTACTTTTCTCCAATATCAGTTTATAGATACTCATCCTTACTGTTGCCCTTAGGTGGCCATCTCCTCTCTATTTTTTTTTCTTTTTTATGGAAATGGGAGTCAAATCTAGGAACAGTCTGCCACCAAGCTATGTATCCACTCCTTTATATTTTTTATTTTGAGACAAGGTCTTGCTAAATTGTCCAGATTGATCTCAACCTTGTGGTCCTCCTGCTTCAAACTCCCAAGTAGGTCAGATTACAGGTGTCCTGTTTTTATTTATAAAAGTTACATATTTTCTCAGTAGTGATATGCTTTTGTGTAACAGGGTAAGAAAGTATGCCCTATTCTGGTAGCCATTGGTTTTTGGTTTTATTTTGTTTTGTTTTTTTGTGGCACCCAGGATTGAACTGACAACCTCACGCCTGCCAGACAGGCACTTAAGCCACTGAGCCAAACTCCCAGCCCTAGCTTTTTGAGACAGGGTCACGCTATGTAGTTCAGGCTGGCCTTGGGCTCACGTTGTAGCCCAAGCTGGCCTCGAACTCGCAACGCTTCTCCTACCTCAGTCTCCCCAGTGCTGGGTGATAGCCGTTGTTGATTTCCTATTTTGTTTTGAAGTTCAGTATTGCTTTTATTGTCTCATTTTAATTGGCTTTATTGTGTTGTATGTTGTTTGGTTTTATTCTCTAAAATAAAATAATAAGAAAGTGTGCCCTTTTAATGCTAACATTCTATGGTACAATGAACTATATAATGATTTTTTTAACAGTTTGAAAGTTTTTTTAAAAAATGTAACTGATTTTTTGTTAGCTAAGTAATTGTGGTTCTTTCCATTATATTTCTTTAGTCCGAGGATCAGAAGGACTGTACCTGGTGAATGGCCCACCACATTTTACAGAAAGCACCGTATTTCCAAGGTATGATTTATTTTGTTAAGTCCCATTGTAGGAAATATAAGTGCATTCTAAATTGTTTTTATTGTTGATATATTTTAAATAACAAAGTAAAATATAAACTTGTTCCTTAGGATGTAATATTGACAGAAGATGAAAAGAACATATATTCTTTATAAGAATAATTATCTTCAGATTTGAACATAATTGCTTAAACCCATTTAAAAAGTGGAGGGAAATAATACTAAGGAAAAGTATAGACACTAGTGTAATTGAATTCAAGCCTTTGGTTTGAAAGAGTTTTATCTAAAGAATTGAGAAAAACTTGCAAGTATAATAGTCAAATCAGTGCTAGTAATCTTCATGAAATCAAAATGAAACTCATATTAGGAAAGAAGATGATAGACTACATGTACATAATACATAGATAAATAAATGTATTTTTCCCAAAAAGAAACAATGGAAGGGTAAACCAAAAACTAACCAAGATGGTTACTTATTAGGGGTAGAGAGAATTACCAGATGCAGGATGTACATTTGCAAATGAACTTTGACTTCTGGACTATGTAGTTATTTTAAATAATAAAATTAAATACAAATTAAAATAGAAGACAGAAACAAATGAGCCTACCTTTATATCAAGACATAACCATGTGAAGATTTTTGAAATTCTTAAATGCCTTTAATGGTTTTATAATTAACTGCAAATTGATATTGTCAGTTGAATCTATTATAGGATAAATAAGTAAATAATTATATCAATGCAGTTAGAGAAACATTTGAGTCTATCATAGCATAAAGTGAATAAATAATTATATTAATGTTATTAAGAACTTTTTTTAGTGTGAGAGTGAAGAGAGGCTTGCCTGTATCTGTACAAACTCATGATTTGTTTTCATAAAAATACATGTATTTTATAATTCTCTTTGCTGAAGAGACGCGGAAACAGTGACGATCCACTAGCAGATTGTAAGCTCTCAGCACAGTCCTATTCCTCACTAAAAAGAACCTTACCAGCATTGATGGTCCGTGGAGTCTTTTGTTATTATTTTGAAAAAAATTTCAAGTTCATAAATGCAGAAGAGGAACAATGGTATTAGATAGTCACCATTTTGTAATCTTAAAGAAATCATAACTTTGGGCCAGTGATTCTCAAGGTTTAGCATATATAAAGAGGAATGCAAAGCATAACTATGCTGAAGTATCATTTTACCTCAGAAAGAATGGCTATCATCGAAAAAACCTACTAATAACAAATGCTGGTGAGGCTATGGGGGAAAGGGATTTTTTTTTTTTAAGAGAAAAAAGACACAGAAAAGAAAAACAAAGCAAAAGAGACAGATAAATAACAACAACAAATACAATACAATAACATTATAGGTTTACAAAACAAGATGATAGGAATTTGACAATGGTTATAGCATTATTATAACCATTGTCAAATAACCCCTTCAAAGGGGTTATTTAGATTAACAGATAAAGACATGTAAAATTGATCTAATCATATGAGTATTAACTGTTCTTTTTCAATAACTAATGCATTTAATAGTATAGTTATTTTAACTATCTTATGTGTACATATATACAAATTTATGTCTTTTTCCTTTTCCCTTCCTCCTTTCCTCCTTTCCCCATATAATACCTCTTATTATCTTCAAAATAACTTCCCGTACCATTGGGCATAATATAATCAAACAAAATAGTACAGAATAAAACCAATAAAAACAAAACAATGGAAGCAATACAGGACTTCAAAACAATAGTAAAACTACAGTGGTTACCATAATGCCTCTTGCTATCTTCTAAACAGTTGCCTATATTGTCAGTCATAATACAATCAAACAAATCAAAATAGAATAAAATCACTCAAAACAAAACAATGAAAGCAATACAGGGCTTCAAAACAAGGTAATGGATATCAATAATGGCTACCATAATGTATTTTGTTATCTTTGAAATAGCTGTCCATGCCATCAAATATAATAAAATTAAACAAACTGAAATAGAGTAAAATCAAAGTAAACAGAACAATGAAAACAATACAGGAGTCAAATCACGATAATAGATTAAAAATAGCCACTGCCTTCCCTTTTTAGACACTTCCCTTTCTAGACACTTCCTCCCCTTTCATTTTTGCAGTATGTATTGTGTATTGAATCCTACTAACTCCTTTAGCTTTTTTGTGCTAGAGAGGTAACATGATGTTCACCCATGTGACTCTGGATCATTTCATCCATGAACATGATCTTAAGTTGTATCCATTTACCTACAAGAGGCTTGAGGTTATCTTTCTTTATAGCTGAGTAGCTTTCCATTGGACAAAAATGCCGTATCTTTCTTGTCCACTATGTAGCTAATGGGTGAGCCACCCCCACTTCTTTCTGGTTCCCTGTCACATAGAGCATTGTTTCTCTCTCCTTTGATTTTCAACCTATGAACCCCCTTTTGAGTTTAATGTGTTTTTGTATAAAGCATATTGATGGATCCCGTCTCCTGATCCACTCTGCCTGTGTTTCTTTTTATCGGTGATTTGAGGCCATCTACGTTAATGGTTAAGGCCAACATGTACTGCCTCGTCTCTGCCATGCTATTTTCCTGCCGTTGGTGCCTACTTTTCCACTCTATTCAATTATCTGCCCCACTCGGTGATGCTCCTCTGCCACTATTTCTGGAGCTGTGGTCTTTTTTTTTGTCTCTCTCTAGAATGTCCTTCAGTATTCTTTGTAGGGTTGGCTTTGTGGTCATGAATTCCTTCAGTTGTTCTTTGTCATGGAAGTATCTTGTTTCTCCATTAATTTTGAAAGATAGTTTTTCAGGGTCCATCAGTCTGGATTGGAAGTTGTTTTCTTTCAGGACTTGAAGTACTTCACTCCAAGCTCTTCTTGACTTGATGGTTTGTGTTGAGAAGTCTGCCATGATTCTGATGGGTTTTCCTTTGTAGGTGATCTGTTTCTTTTCTCTAACAGCTTTTAATATTCTGTTTTTGTGTTGAATTTCTGGAATCTTGGTTACTATATGTCTGGGTATAGATTTATTTTGGTTATGGCTAGCTGGAGTTCTATATGCTTTACTTATCTGAATGTCACTTCCTTTTCCTGTGCTTGGGAAGTTTTCTGATATTATTTCTGTAAATAGACTTTTAATGTCATTTGTATTAACCCCTGCTTTTTCACTCACACCTTTTATTCTTAAGTTATGTTTCTTTGGGTTGTCTTGCAGCTGTTGAATTGTTACTTCCAGGTTCCTTGTTATTTTTAAGGGATCTTTCCTTTTGCAATCACAAGCTGCAAACCTGTCTTCAAGGTTTGAAAGTCTATCTTCAGTTTCTTTCAAGTGGTTTTGCCAACTTTCAATGGAGTTTTTAATTTCCTGGTTATCTCTATGAATCTGTTTCATGTATCCTAAATCTTTTTTCTATTGTTCATTCAACGTTTCCCTCATTTTCCTATGCTCCATTTTTTCATCTATGTCTTCTTTAAAGATGCCCAGCAATTCTTTTATTATGTTTTTTATTTCTTCTTTTACCTTAGTTAGTATTTCTGTTCTAATTTCTTTTATAGCCTCAGAAACTTCAGCTGTGCAACTCCCAGTCTCTTTTGCATTTGCATCTCCTGGACTTGCTCTGCGTGGATTGGAGGCCAGAGACTGTCTTTTGTTTCTTTGTCCTGACATATTCCTGAGTTCTTCTGGACAAATGGGTACTGGGGTCCCAGGCACTCCTCACATTGGCTACAATTGCTCTGAAATGAGACTGTTTGTTTCTTCTAGACAGTGCTGGCTATGGGTATCTGATGGTGGCCACTGGGTGCACTGGTGCAGCACTGTCTGCTGCTTTTCCCAGCTTGTGTCGGCTCCCAGATGGCTGGTGTAGTGTACACAGGAGCAAGGCCGCTGCCTGCAAACCTGGGCTGGTCACCAGCGGGATCCTCCACTACCACCCGTGGAGTGTGTGTGAGGCTACTGCCTCCAGACCGAGGTGGCTACCCACAGGGGCCCTCCAAGATGGCCCCTAGAATGCGCACAGGGGAAGGGCTCAGTTCAAGCAATTTCCACGAGTCTAGGCCCAGCTAAGATCTGCTGGAGGAAGCCAGGAACAGTTCTGGTTCCGGGGTTTTCCAGCCCAATTCCAAAATGGTTCCTAGCCAGGCACTCTCCTGCAGGAAGATGGAGTCCTCTGCACTCACCGTCAGCCAGCCCAGTCCTCCAGGTCTGCTCTCCCTGTCCACTGCCACTGTCCTCCAGTGCTGCCTCTCTCAGCAGAGGCCTCCAGGGTCACCGCCACCATGTCATCTTGATCATGTGTCCCCAGGTTCCAGCAGCTCTTCACACTCAGTGGGTCTGGCTCTGGGCAAAGGTGCCGCCAGCTACCGCCTTCTTCTTTGTTTCAAATTTTTCTTTTTACTCTTTCCGTGGGCTTCAGTTCTCACTTTAGATTCTTCCTGGGTCCAGGGGACCCACTTCCTTCCTTCTTGTCTTACCCATGATGCTGTATTCCAGCATCTAGACTGTATCTCTCAGGAAGGCTGTTTACTCTGCTGCTTACTGTTGTGCTATCTTCCTTTTTTTTGTTTTTTTTTTTTTTTGTTTGTTTTTTTTTGGAGACAGGGTCTTGCTATGTAGTTCACACTGGACTTGAACTTGCTTATGTAGCCCAGGCAAGCCTCAGACTCACAACATTCCTCCTGCCGCAGCCTCCCTAGTGCTGGAATTACAGGTGTGTGCCATCACACCTGGCAGAAAAGGGAATTTTTTTACATTGTTGGTGGGAATGTAAACTCGCACAACCACTATGGAAATCTGTGGAGATCCTTCCGAAAACTAAAACTAGAAATTCCATTTGACTCAGTTATTCTCGTCCTAGGTGTCTTCCAAAAAGACATATTACAGGAATACATGCTGCACATGTTTATATAGATAGATGTTGGAAACAGATGAATGGATAAGGAAAATGTGGTAATTATACACAATGGAGTACTGCACCACCATAAAGAAAGATAAGCTTGAAGCATTTGTGAGTAAAGGGGTGCAGTTTGAAAACATAATGTTGCCAGGCATGGTGGCACATGTCCGCCAATAGTCAGGAGGCTGAGGCAGGAGAATTCCGACAAAGTGAGGCAAGTCCAAGCTACAAAGCAAGGTGCTGTCTCAAAAAAAAAAAAAAAAAGAAAAGAAAAGGAAACTTGTTATTAAATAAGTCCAACACACAAGCGCAAATGTCACATGGTTTTTCTTATATGAGAAACACTATAAATGTACACACATACAAATAAGGAGCAAAAAAGAAGAGACATAAATAGGAAATAGGGAGAAGTACAGATACTTTCTCAAGTTATATATTCTGTGGTTTCAGAAATATTTAATATGTTCACTAATTTGTTTTATTATACTACAAGTTTATCTTAGTTTGTTGAAAAGAAAGTTTTGTTATTAACGATTTCTTTTTATAAGAATCTTTTTGGTTTATGTCTTGTACTCTGAGTAACTACTTTGAAGATAACAATACACAGTGTATTAACTATTATTAGTCTTTTATTTTGTTATGAAACTTTATTTTTTCATAAAGTAAAAAATATTGCTGCCTTAAAAATCATTTGAAAAGCTTGTTAAAACATTGAAACACAAATTTTGACTCTCTCTCCCAAATTTTCTGATTTATTAGATAAGGAATAGTACATTTTAAATATATCCTCAGGTGTTGCAGATCTAGGGACCTGACTTTCAAAACCAGTGATCTCAGCTGGGTGTGGTGGCACATGCATGTAATACCAGCACTCTAGGAGGGTGAGGCAGGAGGATAAGTATAGCCTGAACTATGCTTCCAGACCCTGTCTCAAAAAACAAACAAAAAAACCCAGTGATCTAGACAGATGATCATCAAAAGATGCTAAAACTATTAGATTAACTGATGGGAAGCTTTATAATCAGGTTATCATCAGAATCTATGGATCAGTTTTTATTAGGCCCACTCCTTAAGAGCCTTACTATAGGAAATGTGGGGCCCAAATCAGCTGTATTGGCATCACCAGTGAGCCAGTGCAGACCTGCAGCGTCTCAGGCCTTACCAAATTTCCTGAATGAAAATCTGTATTTGAACCAGATCCTCAGGTAATTTATATGTGTGTTAATGCTTGAGAAGCATTTCTCTAGATAACAGGGGTGTTGTAGTTATGTGCTGCACTTCACTGGTGTGTATGATACTGAAGTTACAGAAATGAGGTGGAAAGGGAAAGTGACACAGACAAGGAGCCAAAGCAGACAATGGGAATACACTTAACAGACCAGAGATCCACAAAATATAGCGGTCTCTTGGTCATGCATGCAAAATGTCTCTAGAGAAGCTATATAGAACCTTCCTCAAAATAGTCTTGTGAGGAAGACGAATAAGAAATTTGTCTGTAAGCAGAACCTTTTTGTGTTTGGGTTGAAGCTGAGTCAGTTTCTCTCCTGCCTGCTGCAGTGGGCATGATGGAAGCCATGCTAAAATAAGGCCTCCACTCCTCTAGTCTGAGACTGCCAGTGGTGCAGTGGCCATGTCACTTGATCAAAGAGTTGTGGTTTAGGAATAGGATTTTTTTTTTTTTTTTTTTTTTTTTAACCAAGAATCAAAGTCAGGACCTTGTGTTTGCCTGGCGGTCACTTATACTACTGAGCTACATCCCCAGCCCTGGAAGTAGGAAGAGTTAAGTGAATCTGACAAACCACATGACTGAATCCAGTACAATCTTAGTATCACTAGGAATAGAACAAGGAGATATTATTGCATGTGTCTCCCAGTGAGTTACAAGAGGAACTATATGAAATTTACTTGAAGGTTTTTAACAAGATTTAAAAACTTAGTGTTACTAGCTTTATAGATGACTACTTCTCAAATTGACTGCATTAGTAGGACCCTTGAGAACCTTTTTAAAAACCCAGATCCAATTCAAATACTGGGTATTAGATAATAGGAAAGAGTGAGTTTTGTAAAATGAAGTGGCATAGAGGTGATTATAGTATGTTTTTAAAAACTCTTTTTATTTGGACACCAAAGCACATGCCTGTAATCCTACCTGCTTAGGAGGTTGAGTCAGGAGGATTGAGTTCAAGGCCAGCCTGGGT
This sequence comes from Dasyprocta punctata, assembly GCA_004363535.1. Taxonomy (NCBI): domain Eukaryota; kingdom Metazoa; phylum Chordata; class Mammalia; order Rodentia; family Dasyproctidae; genus Dasyprocta; species Dasyprocta punctata. Next base: position 4,906 of record RJWM01000886.1, on the reverse strand, counting down.
AATTTAGAGATACCTTGTCTCAACTATGAAAAGTCAAAAGAAGTAGGGATGTGTCTCAGCGCGGAGTTCCTGAGTTTAATCCCCACTACTGCACACAGAAATAATCCTTAGAGATACATACTGAAGTAGAACAAAATGATGTAGCATCTGGTTTTTGCTTAAAATATTCTAGCATTAAAAATAAAAGAATAAACAATTGGTTTTGGGTTAATATTTAAGATCGGTAATGGAGAGATGGGTAGATTCCATAGTTTTTCTGTTATATTTTTTGAAATTTTTCACTCAAAAATATACTAAAAGGAAATAGACAACGCTGCTCAGTTGCCAGGGTTATGAATTGAATTCTGGGTTCTGTTGTCTACTAAATTTGCCTTAAATACTATTAAAAAAAAAAACAGTTTATACCAGACATACTAGTACATGCCTATGATCTGCCACATTCAGGAGGCTGAGGCAGGAAGATCCCTGTGCATTTAAGGCCAGCCTTGGCTGCATAGCGAATTCAAGGCCAACCAGGACTACATCATGAGATCCTATCTCCAATAAAAGGCAATTTATAATCATTGAGATAAGGTGATTTTTGGAGTCAAGATGACCATGATAAGAGCGACTTATTTCAGGCTTATCTCATTTACTTTCTGTGTAAATTCCCAGACACATCAAATAATAGAACTGTAAATAGAATTTTAGCAGCAAAGTATCTGAGAAATGAGCAAGTCTTTAGATTGGAAGATGACAGAACTGTCATTGGTTAAGAGTGAAGTCTGCTAATTATTGACCTGGTGTTTGTGAAGGACTGTTGAACTACAGGATTTTGTTCTGAGTTCATTCATCATTCTTATAAATAATTTAAATGATAGTTTAGAAGTGTTACTTTGTAATTTGCAAGTTACATAAGTCTGTGGAATGACTGATATTTTAAAAGAGAAAAATCAAGATTTAAGTAGATCTGAGTAGGTCAGAATGATAGGCCAAAACCTGGGATGGATTTAACAGAGATAACTGTAAAATTCTACTTTAAGCTTTGGAAATGAGTTGCACAAATATAAGTTACCACTGCTGAGTGATTGCATAAACACAAATGTCATCTTCAGTTAAGTGACAGCATAGATAATATTCAGTTTAAGAAGAGTGTATTATTCTTGGTACAGTTGTTATTTAGCAACTGAAATTATATTTTGACCATAAAATTCTCAAGTAATGTTGTGCTACACTAATAGAGTACTTGCACACATATTTCTATTTGAGTCTTTTTTTTTTTTAAGAGCAGGATATATTTATCGAGAGAAAGAAAGCTTCTGTCCAAGAGAGACAAAAGGGGTCCCAACTGGGTTGTCCTCTATTTGAGTCTTTATTATTAGTGGGAGATGTGTACATAATGACCATCTCCAGTAGACAGATAATAGTATTTACAAGGAGTGATTAAAAAATACAACATGTGTTTAAAAACCCATTCATTACAGTAAAAGACACACTGCCATTAATCCTCTTAAAAGTACTCTACCTTGCTGTCTTTTTTTCCTACTTCGCTTTAAACATGCTATTCCCGTTGTTGTTGCCACTCTGAGACTTGTTAGTGTCTTTATGAGATGTGATCAAAAGTATAGTGTATGTACCTGCCGAGTGTCATCCAGCAGACAGGCAGGCTCATAACATTGTAATGTGTCCTTTTCTACCTTATTCAGCAGGTCTAGCACAGTGTAACTTCTGGCTCTTCCTCAAAGTCAAAATGACTGTGCAAAGGTTTGAATTGATTGAAGAAATCAAGGCAGTCACAACAGTACATATAACCAACTGAAGACTTGAAGGAGAACTTCCAGAACTGCTTCAGAAAGTGGCACATGTTCTGTGTTCAAAGTTAGGGGGAATCGTTTGCGGGGATTAATGACAATGTGTCTTTTCTTGTAATAATATTTTTTAAAATGTAACTTTCACATACAGTTTTGATTACTTGATAAGAGTATTGTTAAGTAGTGGATTTCCACATACGCTATACAGCATTGACCTTTAATATGAATATTTTCTTAATATTCTTAGAAGTTCTGTCTTTATACATGAGAAATTGATAGACAGGCTTTGTCCTTCAAATCTAGGGACATTGATTGGCCACTTGAATGTATTCTGTCCATCACTGTTCCACTATGTGGGTAGTGTGGGACCATAAAATCTCCCTTTTGAAATTCTTCAATCTTTGTAAAATCAGGGCTGACAACTGGTAACTTTCACACGCAGTTATATTTTTGTGGTCTCCACACAAACTAGTTACCCCAAAAAAGATCTGTTTCTTAATCTGTTAGAATAAAGTCAGTTTTCAATTTACTTTACAGTGGTTGTTGGTATTGCAGTGTGAAAGATAAGAATTTTGTCAGGCTAACTCTTTGTGGAGTGTTTTTCTAAAATTTGTATAAGTTCTTAATAAATTAATGTTTATTAATTTAAACTTTTTTGTTATTTTCAGGGAATCTGGGAAAAACTGCAAAGTTTATACCTTTAGTAAGGATGGGACCTTGTTTGCCTGGGGCAATGGAGAAAAGTTAGTATTCATATTCTGTAGCTTTATATCTTATGTGTGTCATGAGCGTGAATATAACTGTCATGATTTGAATAACATGTATATGGGTATCATTAATAAATGTCATTAATAAATCTTTTAATGTCATGATATAGTGAGATAAACTGCAAATACCTTGAAAGGTGTTTGTTTATATGTGTGTGTGTGTGATACCATGACTTGAGTAGTTACTTAGAATTAAAAATGATTATCAAAAACATGACTTATTTAATACTGAAGAAATTGAGAAGTTATTTTAAATAGGGCTGTAAATTATTGGTTAGAGTTTATAGTGCTGTAAAATATTGGTTAGAGTTTAAGTGCATGGTACACTTAGAATAATTTTCTTTGCTTGTTGACTCTTTTTATCTTTTGTTTTTTTAAATTGAAATTTTTGTTTGTTTGTTTTTGTCTTTTTGAGATAGGGTCTCATTACACAGTTCAGACTGGCCTTGAGCTCACTTTGTAGCCCAGACTTGTCTCAAATTCACAATGATCCACCTGCCTCAGCCTCCCAGTGCTGTGTTTGTTTGTTTGTTGAGACAGGGTCTTGCTATGTAGTTCAGGCTGACCTTGAGTTCACTATTTTATCCCAGGCTGACCTCAATAGAGATCCTCCTGCTTCAGCTTCCCTCATTCTGGGATTATAGGGGTATGTCACCACATCTGGCTTTTATCTTTAGATAAAAAGATACTTTTTTTTTTTTTGGTACTGGGGATCGAACTCATGACCTCGCACTTGCCAGGCAGGTACTCGTGCTGCTGACCTAAATCCCCAGCTCTGTTACTTTTTTTTCAGTTAAATTGATAACTGCAGTTAGTACTATTTAATTCTATTGTATGTAGAAGAAGTATATGAATTATTCAAAAGTTTTTTGTTGTTTTTGGATTTTTTAGTTTGGTTGCTTTGTTTTGTTTTCTGTGGTGTTTGTTTGTTTGGTTGTTGTCGTTGTTTTTGAGACAGGGTCTCATTCTGTAATTTAGCCTGGCCTCAAACTTGTTGCAATCCTCTCATCTCAGCCTCCAGAGTCTGGGAATACAGGTGTATGCCACCACACCCTTCAAAAGAATGCTCTACGTTACTTAAAATACCGTTACAAAATTGGTCTTGGAAAAGAAGTTGTTTTGGCTGAATGGTTATGTTTTACTAAGAAAACCTGTTTTTAATTTCCTAAAAATCACTATAACATTTTATTTCACAGACCAGGAAAACACTCAAAGATTTGTTGCTTGATTTAAAGTAACTTTTGTTGTTTTAATACTGTTAGGTCAGTTTTGTTTCGTTTGCAGTGCTGGAGTTTAAACCTAGGGCCTCTGATGCACGCCTGTAATCCCAGCACTTGAGAGGGTGAAGCAGGAGGTTGGTCGTGAGTTCGAGTCCAACTTAGGCCACATAGTGAGTTTAAGGCGAGCCTGAATACATAGCAAGACCCTGTCTTCAAAGAAAAAAAAAAAGCAAACCAACAACCTAAGACCTGACATATCCTAGCTACACAAGTGGTCTACTAGTGAGCTGTATCCCCAGCCCATTACTTTTAAATTTTTTGAAAGGGAGAAAAATGTATGCACTGATTTGAAAAATCTTTCAAATATGTTCTTTCTAGTGATAAGCTACTCTAAAATCTTCAAACTCTCAGATCAGATCAAACATACCATATTTAAAATTTTACTGAAGATAATTTGTTGAATTAGTTGGTTTACCTTTTATGACTATAAGTTGCTAGCAGAATTAGCTCTGATAATGAAAAAATTTTTATTTTTTTTAATTATTGAGTACAACCCATATAATTATGTTGGGAATTACCACAGTATTAACAATCATAGCCTCAAAGATAAAATATATTCTCAAATTTTCTTTCTTTTGCTATAACCTAGTAAGTTTTATTTTCTACTGCATATTTTACTTTTTTTTTTTTTTTGCAGCACCAGGGATTGAACTCACAACCTCGCGCCTGCCAGACAGGCACGTAAGCCGCTGAGCCAAACTCCCAGCCCTGGTTTTTTGAGGCAGGGTCATACTGTGTAGCTCAGGCCGGCCTTGCGCTCACGTTGTAGCCCAAGCCGGCCTTGAACTCACAACACTCCTTCTACCTCAGCCTCCCAAGTGCTGGGATTAAAGGCGTGCGCCACCACGCCCGGCACTTTTTGTTTTCTTTTTTAACCATACTAGGTATTGAACCCATGGGCTTTGCACTTAGCTACATCCCCAGCTCTTTTTTATCTTATTTATATGTGTGTGTATATTTATTGTTTTTGGGTTTTTTGCTTATTTGTTTGTTTGGTTGGTTGGTTGGTTTTGAGACAGGGTCTGGCTATTCAGATCAGGCTGGCCATGAACTCACTGTGTAGCCCTTG